>CM022955.1:15009856-15045383 GCA_012931725.1 Litsea cubeba | reverse complement strand
ATCTCTATTTGAATTTCAAAAAAATAAAAAGAAAAAAAGAAAATCTCTATGAGCCTCTAGGTTACTCCTACAATTCTTTTCACATATAAGCAATGTAGAAAGTGTATGAGTATGCGTGTCTTTTTTTTTGGGTAGAAATGTCTAAAGTGTTCTTTCCTTTAGAGATCTTCACTGCATGATCATGGCTGCCCAACTGTTGCTTTAATCTAATGAAGTGATGGCAGCCTCTAGACAACTTCCAGACTTCTTGTATTATCCATTCTTGAGTTATTAGGAGAAAGGAACTTCTACTATGGTCAACATTTCGTACGAAACTTTTTCTTTAACAAATCTGGATTTTGGGAACATTCCATGGAACAAACCAACAACCCAATGTGTAGGCATCTCAAGTCTCTGCTACAATATTAGATTAACTGCTGATTTTTTTTAACCAAAAAAAAAAAAAAACTACTGATTTCCAGACCATCAATCAGATGCCAACATTATATAACATGATAGAAATAGGAAAATGGAATCATAACAGATGAGACTAACGAATCAGTGGAATATACTCATTCATGGGCTCTAGCTGAATGAATTGTTCTTGGAAGACTGTTTGTCTTAATGTCCTGTTGGATAGCCTATTCTAACATCACATATTTGATGTTGGTAAAAGAATTAGATCGAAATTTTTTCATTTGTTAGGTTGATAATCCCTAACTACCATTTTAAATATTTGAATATAACTGTACTTAAGAAATGCATGACCTTATTCCATTATCTCTTGCTTGCCAATGCCACACTGTGCCAAAAATATACAAACATAGGTTGCAAGGTATGGTTTCTTATTCTTAGGTCAGAGCTAAGATTGATTCCTTCGCATTGTATTCATGCACAATACTATATATATATATATATAATAGAATGTTGTAATATAATTGAATAATTCAAGAATCTTACCTTGCCTATATTTGCATCGAATTTTATGGGTGTGTCAGAAACAACTAAGCAACAACCCTTTTCGTAAAGATTATCCTTTTCTAGGGGTAGACATGAATCCTAAATCCCGCGGAGTCTTATCCTGTTACCAAACATGCCCTAAGGCTCAATAATTGTGTTTGCATTTATTAATAAATAGAATCTGTATATTTTTTCATACTACATCATTAAATTAAAGCATTTTATTTCCTTTTTTATTCCTATGCATCAGTATCTAATTGCTAATGATGCCAAATTTTGTATTTTAACTTTGATTCTTCTTGTGACTTGGTGTTGAAAGATGAATCCTGGTCCTTTAGATAAACAAATCCTTACCGATCAAGATAATCAGTATATCAACAGTGATATGGGAAGGGGCATGTATAGTCAATTCTGTCATGCTAAACTTTAACATAATTCTATTAGTTTCAGATGGTTCCTCGCGAGTCTTGACTTTACGATGTTTTGTATTTGTTAATTGCAGGAGATTGGTCCACTGAAGTGCATCCCAGCTGACCCTTTAAATGATTTTTGGGAATTAAATGAACAACGAGAAGAAATTGTCCGTATGTTCGGCCTACATAATGTGGCCTCCATTGGTAAAATGAAGATTCACCATGGCATTATATGGGCATTGGTGGAGCAATGGAGACCCGAGACTAATACCTTTCATTTTAACTTCGGCGAGGTGACGATAACACTAGAGGATGTCGCCTATATTTATGGCCTTCCTATTGATGGAAGACTAGTTACTGGCCGTACAACTTCGAGTGTAGAAGAGATGAGACGATTGTGTCATGAATTATTAGGGAGAGTTCCCAACCAAGCTATGGATTGCATGGGTGCACAAATAAAGTACATTTGGTTTCGTCTCCATTTTGGCTTATGTCCAGAGGGGGCGTCTGAAGAGACTGTACAACGTTATACCCGTGCATACCTATTCTACTTAGTGGCCCAACAACTTTGTAGCAATACTTCCGGGTCGATGGGGAACGGATACCTTCTTGAGTTGTTTAGGACGTTTGAACCGTATGCATGGGGGCCAGCCTGTCTGGCAAATCTATATAGGACTCTAGGCAGAGCAACAAGATTGAAAGATGGCATTAGAACGCATACGGGCCCACTTCAACTATTACATGTATATTGTACTTTGTGAGCAGATGATCTTCATCTTGAATTATGTTTATCTTTTATTGATAGACAATGGTTTTACATTTGGTGTAGATCGGGCCTTTTCTCGGATGAAGATAGGG
Organism: Litsea cubeba; assembly: GCA_012931725.1. Taxonomy (NCBI): domain Eukaryota; kingdom Viridiplantae; phylum Streptophyta; class Magnoliopsida; order Laurales; family Lauraceae; genus Litsea; species Litsea cubeba. The sequence goes on along the minus strand of CM022955.1, from coordinate 15,043,173 downwards.
CGACCGATTGAGAGGAGTTGGGACCGGATCGAGTTTGCTTTCCCTTTATGTCTGATGTGGCATGAAAGGCTGAAAGGTTTTAATTTGCTGTCGAAGACATTTTCTGTCCGCGAACAACTTGATAAGCAAGCAGACAAAGATAATGTGAGTTACTATGATCTATACAAAGTAAATTAAACATTTATACATAGAGGTGAGATTCGTTGACTTTTCGCATAGATACTAATTCTGTGAATTTCGTTGAACATCCTAGTTTGTATGGCAGCCCTACATTAAATATGGTAATCGTCTACTTGAACATTTTGAGCCTGAAGAAAGGGCCCTCTCTGGGTCACAGAACGTGCTCATCTTTTTTGGGGTCTTCGAGAATCACAATGCTTGTAGAGTCATGAAACAGTTTGGACTGAGGCAAATTGTTCCTCCTATATGGAAACCACCATTGCTTCGAGACGAGCGCTCATCAACATCAGCAAGAGATTATCAAATTAGGAGGAAAGAAATTAACTATATGTGGGATGAGAGATGGAACAATACAATTGAAGGTGAGCATGATGACACTGCTCATCATTCTGATAAATACCTGGCTTGGTATAGAGGAATTACACGCTTGCGAATTGGACGAGGCATGGACAACATGGAAGCTTCAAAAAATGCGGTGGAGGATCAGTCAGTTGTCAAGGTAAAATTGATCCTCATGGAATACTCACACCTTTTAAATTTAGACATAATTGTACATGTCATGTAACACATGTGGCTTCATGTTTGTGCTAGGTTAGAACCTTTGTAGAACGTGTTATTGCATCTTTTGGGACATTTGATGAAAACACTAGTCCTACAATCCTATCCAAAGTTCTTAAATTGGTTCATAGTAAGCTCTGTAAATTCCACGCATCATGTGCCGCTGGTTTTGATAAACTGGATATTGAAGAATGTTTAAAGGATGAGACAGATGGGGCACAACAGGTAAACTTTGAAATTAAATAATCTGAACAGCCGAGTTAACTGTTCACATTAAATTCATGTCTTGACATTCTGCATCAACTTGTATGTTACAGGGCAAAGGTACTTGTGGCCCGACTGTGGCACCGACGACCACACCGACATCATCGCCTATGGTCTGTTGGTCCAACCATGCCACTTCAGCACTAGACATAGAATCTCCTCGCGGTGTTGAGTCTTTGTTGCATTCTAGTCCAGGTGAAGAGAGAGTTCAGAGTCCAACTGTTGTTTTGACACCATCTCATAACATCACAAGGTCCCTCCGAATCGGATTGCCACCAGAGACAGAAACATCCAGTTATGTGGACCCTATACTAGAATCCATTCCAACCCAACTACAAGTTCAATCCCCTACTTCCGTTGAGAATGTGTTACAATCTAGTGCAAGCCAAGTTCTTGTTCACACTCCTACTTCTGCTGAGGCTTTGTTCCAATCTAGTCCAAGTCAAGTGCATGTTCAAACTCCTATTTCCATTGAGAATGTGTTCCAATCTAGTCCAAGCCATTCCTATCTAGCTCAGACTTCAGGCCATGTATAAACTCCAACTCATATGCCCGAATAGCATGGTGTATCTTCTATTAAAAAAAGGGATATCAATTCTATTGTGGCACGTGTGAAGGGTTTGGGGAGGAAGAACAGGGCTATCCCAACAAAGTTTGATCCATATCTACTCACTCGAAAAAGGAGTAGGCTTGAGCCAAACCCAGATTATGCATTAACGGATAGAGACAGAGCTATAATGAATCTCTTTTGGGATCATTATACAGCGAAGTAAGATATTATAATTCTTTTTGTCTGTATTGATGGAATCTTATATTAAAGTGGTTGCCGCTTACGTTTTATCTTATTTATAAATGTAGGAGGTCATGGATGGATACATGGTGTCAACCGATGAAGCCATCAAATTTGCGGGGAACACTATCTCCAAATTGGATGGATACACATGTAAGTAACCACATATGTTCCTATGTAATCGTTAAAATGCAGTGGAACCATTACTTTAGTTTTTGATAGTCACCTGGCACCATTTCAGATGATGGATGAATGGTTCAAGAATGTACGTGAAAAGGCGATGGACTCTCATTTTCCCATCAAATTTGGCGGTGTGTATTTGTTGAAACACATGTGTTAGAATTAGCAATCCCAACCACTGACTGTATCATTCAACTACAAATTGTAGGACTTGTATATTCACAAGGCTGAGCACCTTTACTTTATTGCATTTGGAGTGGAGCCATTCCTGAGTTGTCAGTTCTCACAAATTCGTACTTTGATCTTTCCCATCCTGCGTAACGGTCATTTCTTCCTCATAATTGGGTATGTCGATCATGGAAGATTTGAGTACTATAATTCTATCATGGGACACGATGGCTACCGGCAATTTGCAGAGGAGTTTATAAGTTTGTTCTATCCTTTTTAGCTTATATATGACAGTGTCACACATTAAAAAATTTGTTTGGACATTTTACTCGAAACTAAATTGGAATTATTAACCGTATATTTCATATGGTGAAGTAAGTCTTAACCTTGAAACTAATTTCAATTTTGAATATTGTTGAAGCTGATCATGCTTAAACATCAAAGTTTGAGTTATGTAATTCACATCAAACATCAATAAGGTTAATTGTGAATGAATAAGGTCTAATAGTGTTTTGAGCTATATATATTATTGATTTTGAGAGACTGAAATTTTTTACTAGCGTTTTCTGAAAAACACTCTGACACAGGAATATATTTTTGAATATCTCCATAGACTTGCAGACCAATTTTGAAAACTCCCTTTCACTGACTTTCCTAAAATCACTTTTTTGTAGTGGTGTAGAACTTATTTGCTCATATGCTCATTTCTTTTTGTCATGCTTATTTACTCACTGATTTCTATTCACCGATTTCTATCCTCCTAAACTATTAGGCCATTTTTCTAAAGAGTTGTCTCATGGGCTTGGGATGGGATGACCCCTTAAGTTGGCCACTCAAAGATGTTGAGAATTGCCCTCAATAGGAGAATATGTAAGTTCTACACCACGTAGAATCTTCATATTTTATATTTTGTTTCCCCACTCCTATATTTGATGGATCCCGTCTTATCTTTTGTGCAGCAATGACTGTGGTATATTTGTAATGGCATTTGCCGAGCATGCTGCATACTGACGTAAGGTTGCATTCGCTCAAGCTGATATTTGGTACTATCGTCAAAGAATAGTCATTGATATATATGCAAGACAATGGGAGATGGCAGATGTGGTAGAGGATGAAAATGCTTTAATCACAAATGCAGTGGTGGAACAGAGGGGATGAGTAAATGTATATTGTTGATTTTGAGATGTACTGCTGTGTTTTTAGCACCTTTTGGGTTGTAAACGTTTTTATTTTGGATGTATCCATTCCATTGTTCCGCATGTGGTCCAATGTGAGTTACATTTGATGTACACAACTGACATGATGTAAATAACTTATGGTGGATTTTAAACTTTATGGTTAAAGAGAGAATTTTAGATGATGTCAAATGTGTTGGTTGTATTGATATATGAATGAGGCTTTAGCATGGACATGTTTATATGTAGATATAGTAATTGATATCTCCAGGGATGTGGCCAGACATTCCAGGAAAATTTTGGTGTCTATTTCAAATGAATAAGCACTTCTATTAGAATGTTGCCGATGTATCATGTGAATCTGAATGTGAAGGTATGTGTTCTACAGTGCCATGTGATGTTCGGGTGGAGAGGAATTAATAAGACTCATAATGTGAAGCTACAGGTGATTTAAGATAGTGTACTACACTATCTTATGCAGATGACTTAAAATGTGACTTGTGAGTGTGAATTCTAGTGCACAGAGAAGAAGGTCTACAATGTGAATGTGTAGGTGATTTAAGATAGTGCATTACACTGAATGAATGTGCAGATGACTGAAAACGTGAATTGTAAGTGCTTCATATGCATGTGGAGGGTAGTCGGTTTTTCAAATATCTGTGCAGGTGAAGCACATATAGTGTACAACACTGAATGAATAAGAAATATAACATCAATAAGGTTCATTTTGAACACTTCATGTGTAGGTGATCAAGTCAAGGTTAACAAATGTGAATGTGCTGGTGATTTAAGTGCATGTACAACACTACATGTGTAGATGTGGCCTGAGGTGCGAATTAAAAATGTGAGTGTGCAGTTGAATAACAGAATGTGTTAGATGGGAACCTACATGTGATTTAAGACTAAATACAACATTCCTGGTGTGCACATGAATTGAGATGGTTCAATGTGAGTGCTTCATGTGTTGGGCTTTCACCTTATGATAGTGTCAGTAGAGGAAGCCTTTGTCAAGGCACAGAAAGCATCTCATCTCATAACAAAAAAAAAAAAACAATAAATAAAAAAAAGAAAAAAAAGTAAGATACACATTATGAATGTTGTGAGATTAAAATTACCATTAGTGAATGGACATCTCCATGTGTTGGGCGTTCACCTTATGATAGTGTTAGGAGAGGAAGTTTTTGTCAAGGCACAAAAAACATCTCATCTCATAACACAAAAGAAAAAAAAAGGAAAAAAAAGGAGAAAAAAACGAGAAACAATATAAAAAAAAAACAAACAAACAATAGTAAGATAATCATTATGAATGGTGTGAGATTAAAATTACTATTAGTGAATGCACAACTCCATGTGTTGGGCTTGCACCTTATGATAGTGTCAAGAGAGGAAGGTTTTGTCAAGGCACATAAAGCATCTCATCTCATAACACCAAAAAAATAATAATAATAAAAAAGGAAAAAAAACAAACAAACAAACAAACAAACAAACAAAGTAAGATAATCATCCTGAATGTTGTGAGATTAAAATTATCATTAGTGAATGGACAACTCCATGTGTTGGGTTTTCACCCATATGACCTTGTCAGGAGGGAAGGTTTCTAAAATGGTACAGAAAGCATAAAAAAAAGAATAAATAAATAAATAAAAACAAACAAACAAACAAAAAATACTGAAGTAAGATATACATTATGACTGTTGTTTGATTACATAACAAGCACAGAATGGACAACCCCATGTGAGGATCATGTCACCTTGTCATTCGTTATAGGTTGTGATCAAACAGAAAGCATCTAATAAAAAAAAACAAATGTATTAAAATATACATTATGAATACTTCTTGGCCAGCTTAACCTTTACATTGTGAAGGTTGTGATCAGGAGGAGGAAGGTTTCTAAAATGGTAGAGAAAGCATCTAATAATAAAAAATTAAATAAAAAAAGCTTAAAAGTCTGACCAGATACACATTTTGATACAATCTTAGCTTAAGTACACAATGTAAATGGACAAATTCCATGTTCCAATTTTTATCAGCAAAAGTACATTAAAAATCTACACATGTAAGACTGAATGCCCATTCTGAAAAAGTACATGCACATCCATTATAAGACTATACATAGTCTTAGAGACTCGTCAAGCAACAGCTTCAATATATGCAAAATGTATCATCCATTTCTATGAAGTATTCACATATAGACAGGACTAGACAGGTCATCATACAAAAGGTTTTGAGCCTATTGATGCACATAACTACTGTCGGGCAGGTGGGCAACGACATCTCTTTCGATTATACCCAATCTGGCGACAATTGGAACACGTGACTTGCCGCTTTTGTCTGTCCTCTGTATGAGTTCTGTTCTTTTTAGGTCGGCCAGCTTGTCGTCGTGCATGTGGAGTGAACCTGGTATTCGAATTGACTTGCGGGTCGGACTCCTAACCGACGGGCGTCTTCACATTCTTTACGCAGGATTTTCTCGGCATACGGAGTTAGCCTTGTACGCAAGGCTATTGAACTGCGATGCCGTACCTCATAAAATTCCATTAATTTGAGCTGTACGGCCTCAAGTTGCTTTGTGATTGGATACTCCCTAGCCTCTTTCAATAAACTGTTCGTGCATTCCGCAACATTGGTTGTGATCATGTCATACCATCTCCCTTCTACAAATGCATTTGCCCAGTGATGCGGCCCAATGTCTTCAATCCACTTGGATGCACCTTCATCTAGATCCTTTATTTCAGCCATGTATCTCTCATAATCAACCCGCCTATACGCTCTTAGAGCATTCCAAAATTTCACCATCAGAGCCTCATCCTTGTACCTCTCTTTAAAGTTTGCTGATATATGATGCATGCAGTAGTTATGACTAGCGTGAGGAAATCATTCTTGAATGGCTTGTATGAGGCCTTTTTGTTTGTCAAATACAATAGTCAATTTAGGAAAGGGCCCTAAGTTCACATCCAACTCTGCAAGGAACCATTCCCAGGTATCTTTATCCTCTATCCCGGCTATGGCAAAAGCTATGGGAAATAACTTACGGTCTCCATCATATGTCACGGCAACAAACAAAACTCCAGGGTATTTTCCACGAAGGTGGGCACCATCAACAGCTATCAATGGGCGTAATGAACTCTTAAAAGAGCGGATGCTTGAGCCAAAAGCCCAAAATAACCGCTGGAATGAATCATCATCTTCCCTGATCAGGTGAGACACGCTGCTTGGATTTGTCCTTTCCAGTTCAATGCAATATATAACTAGGCAAGATTATGTATGAATCTTCATAAGAACCACGTATATCAAGCAATGCTATCCCTTTTGCTAGCCAAGATTTCCTGTAGCTGATTTGGACGCCAAACTCTAATTGAAAGTCTGTCACAATTTCTTTTGGAGTGTAACTTGGATGGAGACGCAATCGTTCTTTTATCCATTCAGCAATCAAGGCCGATGTGGCCTGAGAATGTGCGAGCCCCATCATTGGCTTCGAACAAGTATGTTTTCCAGAATAAGTTCGCACAATAAACTCAGGGCCGGACTGCAGGATAGTTACATGGATGCGCCAAGGACATTGATGATCACTACACCTTGCACTTAATTCTGTCGAAGACCTCTTCACCCAATGAAGCTCAAAATTGTTGTACATTGCAAATTTTCTCAATGCGGTCCTAAATGATTCACGAGTCTAAAACCGTCTTCCATTCCACATTTCACGAAAAGATGCCTCTTGGTGATCCATGCCAATATGGTCATCATCAGGAACTAAAGTGTCAATAACATCTTCTACTCCCACAACCTTTGATGCATAACCCAATCCTTCTTGTGCATGCTATGGTCTTCTAGGTCTTATGGCAGTTTGCAATTCATATTCTCTAGGGTCAACATCAATATCAAATTCATCTTCATCATTTTCAGTGCGCTTCTCCACTACATTGCACCCTCCATCAAATCCAGGAGTTTTGGTTACTGCATCTGTTTCCATCCAATCCATGACAAATTCTTCCCTTATATTAGAGAATTTTCCATCTTCATCTTCTGCAAGATTAGTGGGAGCTATTAGATCTTCAAGCACGGCCTCCACAAATGGGTTATCATAAGGTACAGCAGGCGTGTTCAAGTCAAACTAGATTCGAACAGGAGAAAATGACATGTCACACCTGCATGGCAATTGGCAAACAGTTAGTCATACATGAATTTAATAGTATTATCAAATCAGATGTGTAGCGAACCGAACCTGTAAACATCCTCTCTTGTTGAAGGTCCATCTGTATCTTTTTCACAGTTGGAAAAATTTGTGGTATTTGTATATGTCATCGAATTCCCCCTACGTGAATCACCATGTCATAAAACAACTTTGTAACATGATTAAAAGAAGATATTAAACAAATCAGCAGTTACTACATTTGTTATGAAGGTATGTGGTGGTACCTGTTCAAATTGAATGACGGTCTATTCTCGCGCTGGCTGCTAGGCCGAGCGTCTGTAGACCTTAGGTGTGATGGTTGTCGACTTGCACCTGCTTCATTGTTTGTATGCAAATACATAAATATAGCTTGAATTCCATTTTGGAATAATCTGAACATCCGATGGAGATCATCATCACCTCTTATGGTTATGAACGTGAAGCTTCGGCCATTATGATACTGATATTGCATATTTATAAGCTCATTATGAAGCTCCCAACCAGTTTCTTCGTTTATCTTTCTGAGTGGTTGATTGAAAGTAATATTGACATCAACTCATATTACCTTCTGCACACCACCATCGTAGACCGGAATAAGATTGCTTACGTCTAATATACCATTAAAATAGCATATTATACATATCTCAATATTCTCCATCCTACCAAGAAGAACACGGATTTCAAATAATAAGATTTACTTTTGAAATGAAGTTACTCACAAACATCCATATAATCCATGAGGATTTAAGGTGTGAAAATAAATATCGAAACAAGTATTTCTTTAGTAAATAAGATGAGTGTTTGGAATTACTTATGGTGGAAGGTTGTTGAATATAAAATAAAAAACTACTCTATGCATACATGGAAAATTAAAAGAGTTAAAATCCTAAGCTACACATTTCTATAACATTAACAACCAAATAACAATTCATTATCCATCTCAAAAAATTAAATAAATGCATTATCTTAATCAATTCTACACCTAGATATTCTCACAAATTTATTTTACGTCTCATTCGTTCTAATTCTCTACATTTAGCAAAAGTATATATATACCATAAAACACCCATCCCTACTAATTCCTGATGCGGATCATAATCTGTTTACGATCCTTGTAATTATGATTGAGCATGTGGTAAATGGTGAAATGATAATTAAATGATATATATGGAAGTCCGAAACTAAGGCATGGTGTATTTATTTCCATCACATCTTTATTGGGAAGCTTTGTATCGGAGCCATGGTTTTAAAACATAGTTTCAAAGAAGCTTGGATTTTGGTATATTTTTGGCCCTTATGCCTTCATGCACTTTTTTGGGTCTGATCTATAGAAACAAATATATTCAATGAATTAATTAAAATTTATAATTATGTGAATGGAATCGCTGGATATCACAAAAACTTATTTTGTTTGAATCCTTATTTTTGTCTCTCATATCCTGCTAATGATGTTGTTTCTTCTTTCTATTCCCATCATTGTTCTCTGATATATTTCCAACAAAGTGAATAAGGAATAACATATTAATCTAACAATAATTTGACACTGAATAAGAAATAAATTAAACAATCAATATATATACACATTCAAAATCACAAAGTGAAAAGGGAATTACAAAATATTATTAATAATAGTGTAGATCTACATGGACTTGTTGTCCTGTCCATTCATTCAATGGACAACATCATTTGTTGATAAAGGCCCAATTATAATGGTCGCTAGAGTATATGAATGCCTATGATCAAACTCATGGGATTCTAACCTATGTGTGAATGTTATGAATTGTTTAGGAATCAAGACAGCCCAAAATACATTGTTTAGTCAATCTAATGGACTATTTTAAAATTTTAATTTTCCATTGGGCGTTCTTTATGATCTATGAAAATTTCATCGATGAGAACAAATAGGAAAGAAGGGTGTTAACCCTAACAGATTCCAGTTTGCTTTCTTTCAGTTTTGCATTTTGTTTTAGAGTTTGGGTAGGATCAACCAAGCATCCAATTAATGGAAAATAATTGAAACATGCATGGAAATGGGGATTTGACGAGTCCATGAATTCCTTTAAATAAGAGAAGACTGTGTTAATAGAATCCGTGTTTAGTCTATAATATTTGAATCAATTAAGGGCCATGGCACAATGGTTGTTTGTATCTAAAAATATTGTAGTCGAACTGATAAACTATTGCACAAATTAAACTATACAAACTAAAGAGCAATATATGTTTAAATTATAGTTTACAGAAACCTTTGCAAACAGAAGAGGGTTATCGATTCAAAATCAGTACACACATAAATATTTCAGTAGGAATAATTAGGTTGCATGCATTGCATTTTAAGAACCTGCTTGTGAAGCAATGGTGGCCAAAACATGTAAGAACCAGTAGCAATCCGATGATGCTTCGTCGACGTTGGCGACCTTGCGTATTTGCAAATAGGTTGGCGAGGGAGAAGGAGGCTCAAATTTGGCTGAGGGAGAGAGTTACCGCAGTGAAAATGGGGAATAGTTAACCATGGAGAGGAAAAAGGGGGTTTTTCCCGCAATAAAAGAGAGGAATAGTCGACCAGGGAGATGAAAATGGGTTTTTTAGTTGTGATATCGCAATTTAAATTGCGATATCGCAACTAACAAAAATTGCGGTATCGCAACTTAAGTTGCGATATCGCAATATTTTTTGTGATATCGCAAAGAAAAAAGGAAAAATGGTCTGTGCGCTGGTACGGACTGTACGGGGAACGTCTTGGTAAAAACTTCATCTTTGGTTACAAGGGAGAGATTTTCAGTACTGTCGGTTACCGTACGGAAATTTTCCCTTTTTTTTTTGTTTTCTATCTTTGCATTTTATATGGAAGATGTGGACCATTGGATGAGGGCTTGGAATGGACATCCTGGATGAGTTCTTACCAAAATGAGTAAAGACAAATTAGGACCGGTCCACTTTGTTATATAGATTCATTTAACTTTGCATTATCTTCCAAAAACAAGAACTCTTCCAAGTTATCAAACAAAGAATTTCTAGAATTTATGTTAGACTGAATTCTTAGGTATGAAATTACAAGATGAAACAAATATGAAATCTGAGTTATAAAGGAGTTAAGCAGCATTTTGAATTCCAACATTCCAAATCCTTCAAATTCTACAAGACATGAATTCTCCAAATTCTTGCAAAGGGATATTGACCGTAGGATTGGTCTTTCATCTGCCATCTTCCCCTCACAATAGTCTAATTTATCTTTCCTAGATATTGGACAAGCTAATATTTGCAATATTGCACGTTGTTAGGATATCACACAATATGATATATGGGATATCACACGGTCCTAAGATATCGCATGAATTTTTTTTTTTACTTTGACCTCTTATGGGGGAATGTCAGGTATAAGGGTAGCTCTCCATAGTATGACTGCACTTGTTGGAAATTTAGATAATTTTAATTTAGATAATTTTATCCATTAAGGATTCTATAAAAGTGATTGTTTTATCCTTAAAACCTGCTCGGGGCTTTAAAATATCCCACCGTGCAATGTAACAATCATCCGAGACGGATATCGTACAGTTTTTCCTACCAACTCAAATACAAAACACTCATATTACCCCAAATTCAAAACTCTATTTTCTCTTGTTCTTGAGTTTGAGCTCTTACAATGTTTAGTCCAGCCTCAGTGAAATGGTTTTAACTGTGGATCTTTTTCTCTCTTTGGTGGAAGGCAACATGCATTATAGAAAGGAGGTGGGGTGAGAAAATGTGGATTTTGTGCGATATCTTGTATCCTTGGGATATCATGTATTGCCGCTAATGATATTCCACGGTTTAAGGGTAAAATTGTCAATAATGAAGCTTTTTTATAACAAGAGGGGGTTTTCCAAACCCCTGTCAATAATGTAGTGCGTGGGGCCACACAAGGGACACTCTCTTGATGGGCCTCATGATTGAAATTGAGGCGTTTGAGCTTTTTGTGTGCCTAAAAATCAATACCATTCATAACTGGATCATCTAATGAGTTGAGGAGAATTGAGATCCTGTGAGGCTCAGACTCCAGAAACTTATGAGGAGGCTAAAGAAAGGGTTCTATTTGTCGAGAATCTTAGCTGCGCTTAATTGTTGGGAGATTTTCATCCCAAATTGAATGGGAACTACTGATAACCTGCCCTTTTTCTCCCTCGCGGACTCTGGAATGTGGACTTACTTGCCTCTATTTTAACACATGAGAAACTGGAGTGGGGATTATGGATGGTGCAACACCTTTTTGAAGCACATGGGAGAGGGCCATCTTCTCAAAATACAAGCCGCTCATCACCCCTAATACTCATTATAGTCTATGTATGTACATCCTCAAGGTCAATTTCAATGGGCCAACCATTAGATTCATCAATGGGTTTTACACATGGGACTCTTCCAAGGAAAAAAGGGAAAAGTAAGGGGAGTTTATCAGGTATTCGATATTTGCTCAAATCAGTGGTGGCCATCTTAGTACAACACATGGCAGGGGTGATGAGTGTTTTGGATTTCCAGAAGACGGGCCCACCGCAAATTCACTAGGGTGTTACACTATAGTACAATGTAGAGGTTTCATCGTAGTTCTGCGCTTTTGGGAATCCAGTCATCTGACGATTTTCCCACTGGCGGACCGTGATTGATCCTCTCATGTCACTATAGGGAAAATTGTCATAGAATCCCAACCCCCCTTTGGATGAGAAAGCTGAAACTGATAGAGCAGGTGGGCTGGGTATTTTTAATTGGTGTCGAGAGGTAGAGAAGAGAAAGACTGTATATTGATTACATGCAGTTCAACTTGTGGGACCCACTAAGCCCACTAAATTATTCTAGCCCATGATTTCATAGCCTTAAAGTTTATTGATATATTATTTGTAAAATCTTTTGATTCAATCCTATACCCAGTGAAGATTCAAGGGTAAATTAGCCAACAATCCCTGAGCACGGTCTTCTAAGGCATCAAGGACAACAAATTTTTCTCTAATGTCTCTAGTCCAAACAGCTGGAAATATTTTGGTGAGAGGTCCCTAATGCACCACGTCATATATTTTCATGACTAATTTGCCCCTTTCAACCCTCATTTCTAAGCCAAGTGCTCTCTTATTCTTTGTTGTCCCAGAGAACTCCTTCCTTCTTTTTCTCTCTCATTTTCCATTTTCCAATCCTTTCCATGGTTATGGAGTATCGTTGCAGAGCACCTTTCGTCGCCACCATCCCATGACTTCCGATTCTCTCTCTTTCATTTCTTCAAAGATGAAAACGATTTTGAAATTTCTCTTTGTATCCAAATCTCTCTCTCTACAACTGATTTGAAAGAGAGCAGTTCACTCTTCTATTTGTTTTCCCCCTCTCTTTTTTTTCTCAATTGGATCATGGTCATCAAGTGTTCTTATTTTGGATATCGATTTTTATTAGAATTTGATTTTCCGTATTCTGACTTTTGGTGTCGTCGAGCTCAGATTATCTTTCCAGAAACTCTGATAAACTGAACAAAAACTCAGATAAATTTTCCAAAACTCAAATAAATTTATCTGAGTTTTGGTAAATTTATCTGAGTTTCTGGCAAAATGCAGACAAATTTATCTGAGTTTCTGGCAAAACTCAGACAAATTTATCTGAGTTTCAAACAACTTTTCTGAGTTTCAAACAAATAGCTATGTGAAGTGGTGCCATCCGACGACCCACATTCACCAAATTCAAGCAACTCATGCCGGCATCCACTTCTTTAACTATGTCCTCTTGAGTGTCATTCTCCTGTACCTTTGAAACAGTACCCATATCATGCAGGCAAATGGTTTCTCCATGCATGGAAAAATTTCTTAAGGAGATACTCTTATTTTCTACAGTATGGTCCTCATTATTTTTCATTTTGTCACCAAGCTTCACTGTTGGGCCATTTAGCTTTGAAGACAGCTCCAACTCAGTTCTCCTTGGTAAATTATCCACCACTTGAACTCCTTGCATATTTGTATGCACTTCTGCTAGGAATGGAGTCATTGGATCATTCTTCTTCAAGAACGAGTGTAACCCCTCAGAGTGTTCCACTGACTCTTGGAAATAGAGCTGGGAAGCCTCTGCAAAAGCTTGTCTGGCGAGGCTCTCATTGGTCTCAAACATAGATAGAACCTGGAAGGAGAGAAGTTCATTTGAATTATTGCTGAGTGTTGGCTAATTTATCTGCGTTTTATCTGAGTTTTGCCAAAACTCAGATAAATTTGTGTTCTGCTTTTGCTGACGTGTACAAGGGCTGCGTTTTTATCTTTTTCAGTGAGTTATTTTACAAGAGGACCGCCGTCAGTACGATAAAATATTATGGACCATTTGCAATAAAAACCACTGTTGAGGGGCCTCCGCCCAAATGCCCCAAGATTCAATGAGTATAAAATTAAGCATGATGCTTGATCATGCAATGACAACATTACCAAAGTATATGCAGTGGTCGAAGGTGCCCCCAAGTGGGCCCCATAGAGCTTGTCTGTGACATAAATAAGGTCCAAAAACTCTCCCTCTCGGTAACCACCTGCCGGAGTGATATATACAAGCGAATGATCCAATGTTCACGATATGAACGGTTCATATGTACACACCACTGAGTGGGGCCCACCTAATCATTCATCCTAACTAAGGCCCCGTTTCTTTTGTGGAATTCCTGACAGGAATTCCGGTTGTTTGGGAATTCCGGAATTCCTGTCAGGAATCCAGTGTTTCTTTGTAAGAATTATTGGCATTTCAAAATTCCAGGATTTACAAATGCCAAAAAGCAGGGATTCTGAAAACCCACCACACCATCGGTCATTCCAAAAACCCACCATTGCAAGAATTCAGAGAGATCTCTCCGGCGCTCCAACCGTTGTGATGGATCTTCGATTTTTCGGCCACGGTAAGGAGAAAAAATGTCCGTCTCTACTTCTTCTGAGCTTTTTGAGATGATTGGTGTGGTTTTTTTCCCCTCTTTCCTCTTCTGTTTTTGGTATTTTTTGAGGGTTTCGACTTCGGATATGGAGAAAATGGGAGAACGATGACAGAAACTAGATCTGGTTTTTTTTTTTTCTCTTGCTCCACTCCATTTCCAAAAATCACTATCCAGAGTGGAATAGCCCTTCAATCTCAATGAAGATCAGCCGAGCGACGGTCCATATTATGGGAAAAGGTTGATCAAACTTGTATCATTTTGGAGATGGGTTCTTTCTAGTTTTTTTTTTTTTTGGGTGTTTCTTTGAAAATGGGTTTGATTCAAGAAGATGTGTTTTTCATGCTTTTGGGTTTTTGATTTGGGAGAATGATTGATATGGGTTCCTTCCTTCTGGTTCTTTTATCATATTAGGCATCTACATCTACATGGTTTTAGTTGAGTTGTTTGCAATATGAGGCAGGTGAAAAGTTATGGCCTTCGGAATTTGGTGCTGCACACCAAAAACACAATACCATTCCCAACCCAACAAACGCCATCCAAAGCCATACCAGGGGCTCTCCGGCACCATGGAGGGCTAGAAATGTACCCCAGCACCATGGGGGTTAGAAAATCTGTAAATAAATCCCTCCCAGTTCAGTTGTGGGGATCCTTTTGATGGAGCAAAATCCATAGCGTGACTCTTTTCCCCCAGATTTTCTCTACTTTTCCCATAAACTTCAATCTTCTGGGAATTGAAATAAAGAATTTAAACGCCAGTATCTTCATTTTGTTAACAAACTTGAAGAAATGGGATAATATTTATGCTTTCCAAGTTTCTTTTACCAAATGTCATGTTGTTAACAAGTGTCATTTCTCCATATCGTTCAAAGCATTAATTATCAGTGAGATTGAGCAAGAGCTCCAGAAATCCCTGGTTATTTCAAGTAATTATCTATTGGGTAAGAAACTCATTTCTTTCTGATTATGGTTGGCTTGCATTTGATTGAATTTGTGATTGTGTGTGTGATTTGTCTTTCTTATTTTAAACGAGAAAGTATTCAAATGAATCAAACTCCACAGGCAGAGGTGTTCTGAAAAGTGAAACAAACAGACATCTATGATCTTGCTCTATAGTGGAAATAGTATCTATAGATATAGTCTAGCTGGGAAAGTGGCAACATGGCTAAAAATTGCTGACAGATGTATGTTTTTTTGGAGACCATTACTATCTATTGTGATACAATTTGCAACAACTAAGGCAAATATTTGGGCCTATAATAGAAATTCAAACACATTGGTTTAAGGCATAACCATGTTAACAATTGCTTGAGGATGGAATCACATTCTATATTATTGAACAACCCAAGAACTAAGTTCAATGGTGGGTAAAATGAAGTTAGAGTTGTTTGGTGATATGTCAACTGTGCTTTTACATAAACTTAGAAATAGATGCTATAACTAAGTAGTTAACACAGTGTAGGCAAAGGTGACATGTTCTGCCCTTGGTTTTTGATTTACCCATATTGGAGACGGGTATATTTGTGGGATTCATGACCCACTGAAAGTGGTGATTTTTTTTAATGGCCCCATAAGGGTGACATGTGGCGTTTGTTTTCCCAATTTATAGATAAATTTGAAGTTAATATGCTGGCGAATCCAACCTATTCTCTTTTCTATGTTCTTATCTTACCATGCCATTTCACATGGGAGGCATCAAATCACTATTGTTTTTAGATTTTAAAAGACAAGGCCTTCTGTGGAGACTGTAAAGGCAAATGGCCTTAAAAATGCTTTAAAGAAAAATAAATATATTTGTGTTTTCCCATTGCAGGACTGGGCATCAGAAATTCAGTGATTACTAGTGAGATTCTTGTGCTTAACACTCAATGGAAGGTAATATTTCTTTCCCAAACCTGAATTTAATATGATATTAGTAATTCCACGGTAAAAAACAATGGTTTTTGATCATTGGATAGTTGCAATGTTATTTTATTCTTGCATCACTTTATTGTATTTATGCATAAGTATTGCATTACAACAGAATCACGCAAAAGACGATTTATACCTGCTGTTGTCGCCGTCGTGGTAGCATGTTGTCAGTTGGTTACAATGTGGCTATCCTTAGAAGAGGAACGACCTAGAAAACAACGACGTGTTTCATATTTGTCGGGCGAAGAGTGGGTAAAGGAGCTATTATCCAGTGACGGGCCTCAATGTCATGAGAACTTGCGTATGACTCCCGACTGTTTTATGAAATTACGCGATACACTTATGCAACGGGGATTGCTTGAAAACACACGAGCAATGACAGTGGATGAGCAGTTAGCAATGTTTCTCCATACATTGGCCCATAATGTTACTAAGAGGGTCATTGCCAATCGGTTCAACCATTCAGGTGCCACTGTTAGTCGATATTTTCATAAAGAATTGAATGCAATTTGCAAGGTCTATCCAGATTATGTTCGAGTTCCAGATAATTCCCCAACTCCATTGCAAATTAGGACAAATACTAGATTCTATCCATATTTTAAGGTTAGTTCATTTAATAGTTTTTTCTTTTTTTATAACTAAGTATGAATAAGGAGCAGAGCAATTTTTTTAATATACATAACTTGTTTGTGATATCAATAGGATTGCATAGGTGCAATAGATGGTACACATGTGCCCGCTCATGTACCGTTTTCGTTGCAAGCTAAATATCGAAATAGGCATGGCCAGCTATCGCAAAATTGTCTTATGGCATGCGGATTTGACATGTTATTTCACTATGTGCTTGCGGGATGGGAAGGATCTGCAGCAGATGCTACTGTGCTTTTCTCCGCATTGAACAGAAGTGATAGGCTGGCAGTGCCAGATGGTAATGAAACTTTACAACAAATTATATGCACATTTTAGATGTATTTGTACACTTAACTCAAGTCTAATTTAGTCATACTTAATTAATTTGCACGTGTAGGTAAATTTTATTTAGTGGATGCTGGTTTTAGTAATGCGCCCGGATTTTTGACACCTTATAGAGGTGTGCGTTACCATCTGAGAGAGTTTGAGGAATGTCCTCCAGTTAATTCTCGAGAACTTTTTAATTGCGGCACTCCTCATTACGTACCACCATAGAACGAGTGTTTGGAGTTGTTAAGAATCGCTTTTCGATTTTACGTATGCCGCACGGTTATTCATTGATCACTCAGCGAGATATTGTCATTGCTTCTACTATTATCCACAACCACATAGTTATGCATAATGTTGGAGACCCAATGCTTGAAACAATTTCCATGGCTGCAACATCTAGAGCTGATCCTCCCTTGATAAGGAGCAGAAACTCAGAAATAATCCCAAGTTCCAATAGAGAAAGTTGGCAAGCATTTCGGGACTCAATAGCTGAGCAAATGTGGTATGATTATGAGCAGCACCAAGAAGAAAGTGACCAATGATAAAGGTAGCAAGAAAGATATCTTTTTGCATGACTGGCTTGGATCGTAAAGGGCTGTTATTTTTGGTATTGTTTTATGATGTCAAGAGGTCCTATAACAGTCAATGTGTAGTTATTTTTTGTATTGTTTATATGTTTATGAAAACGTATAGTTATGGTTGCATATTTTATAGTTGCTAATCACAATGATAACTTTCTTTCATCAAATCTTCATGGTTTTTTTATGACATAAACATTGGCAGAATGTAGTCCATTTTATGAGTTAAAACAATTACCTATGATCACATCTCATTAGGGTCACAGAGAAAAGATAATTTCAAATGGAATCCAAGAGCGGAGAGGGTTTTAATGGACACGCTTCTAGAAATGAAACTTACGGGAAGAAAATTTGAGAATAACTTCAATAATGCTTGTTGGGAGGAAGCTATAACAAAGGTAAAGAAAAGACTGGATTGGAACCCACTGCAGGCAATGCTAAGAATAAGTTAAAAATTGGCGGACACGATATAGAGAAGTGAAACAACTTCTTAGCATGTTTGGTTTCGGATGGGACGATACCCTCAAGATGGTAACAGCTGATGACGATGTTTGGGACAACTTGGATCAGGTAAATTTAGCATATAAGTTGTATTTGATTACAATATTGTCTTCATGTGTTTTATATTCAATAAATTATATCTAACTAAATGAACTTGATACAGGCAAAGAGCAAGTTGGCGAAGTATAGACGTATCGCAGTAAAGTTCTATGAGGAGATCCACGATCTCATCGCTGATGATATTGCCGAAGGTGAAATAGCCCTTACTGGAATTGAAAGGAGCCAGATAAATGCTCCAGAAAACGGAGATGGACGAAGAAACCATGAATGAGAGTCTTAGGGAACTAGCCACATGGATTGGATGATATGAATGAGCCTAATCTGCCTCAGCCTAGTGTAAATTCACCAAGGCGTACATCCATCCCATCAAGACAGACTAGCACAAGCAGGACCAGTAAGAAGAATAAGTCCAAGACGAGCGATGAAGTAAAAGAAACATTGGATAGGGTTGCAAATGCTGTTTAGTGCTCTTGCGGACCAAATGAATCTGCTTGACAACATAATTCCAAAGATTACCAGCAGTTGTTACTTCTCGTGCAAGTATACCACGACATATGAAAATGGCATGTAATTAACTTCCTCTTCGTGATCACATAACTGCAGTGACATTCATGAGTTTGGATGATGACATGAAGTTGGAATGGTTGGAGATGAACTTTAATCAAGGTTCATCCTAGTTGATATCCCATGAGTTTCGTTAAGACTTGAAAAGAAGTTTGCATTTTGATGAAAATGGATGGTAGTATGTTTTGATGATTAGGAACAAATTACTACTTATTTTGTTGTGATGGATGGATCTAGGAAACTATTTACTTTTGGATGATTGTAATTACCACATTATGTTGTGTGGATGGATATGAAGACCTTTAGTACCTATGAATGAATGGATGCAGTCTACTTTTGGATAAACAAATTACTACTTATTTTATTGTGATGGATAGATGCAAGCTTGATATGGTTCTATGTGTATTTATGATCTATATTATGTTTGGCAGGTTTGAAATGGATATATATTATGTTTGCAGGTTTGATGTGGTTCTATGTATTTGTATCTATCCTAAGTGACAGAGCATTGTGATTCCATATTACATGATCAATTGTTTCCAAGAGAGTTGTTTCAAAAGACTTGGCACCCAAAAAGAAGTGACTGTCATTGTGTCTGCTGCTCCAAAATTACATGATCAACTGTCATTGTTAGCCATCTAGTATTTGGCTTTATTTGGGTACCCAAAAAAGTATTTAGCTTTATTTTGCGCTGTTTTATGTATTTATTTGTTAGACAATCGCTTGTAGGCTAAATATTGGATTGATAAAAATTTCCAATTAGAATTTTTTTTTAGACAGTCTTCATCACCCATCTGTATGAAATGTCGATTTCAAAAACTTTGTATTAAGTTGTGGGGCACATCACAGCATCAGAACTATATATTTCTTTTCATTATCAATCTGCTACTTATATAGGCATCAGAAAAAGATACAGCCTCGCCCCCTCCCTTGCCTTTATTTTTATTCAGCTACATCTATAGGCATATGAAAGAAATACAATCATACTACCCCACCCCCTCCCCGCCTTCATTTTTAATAAGCTACATCTGTATGCAACTGAGATGAGTTCAATCTTATATCACCAAACCTGATTAAAGCCTTGGATGTGGACTGCCTTAACCCACCACACAAATCAAACAATTGTCTTCCTTTTCAACTCATTGACAGAATAATGTTTTTCCTTTTTTACTTTTTGAAATTTGAAAGTGGGCCCAACATTGAGTCCTACATCTTATCATTAGTACTAAACACATTTACGTATTGAGTTGTAAAAATATATTGATGGGTTAAATTAGTATATAAACAATGCATACAGGAGTAAAATTCTAGTCAGAAATCCTTTTAAGTTATGAAACAGGGAATTCAGGAATGACAGGAATTAAGGAATTCTCAGACAGGAATTCAGGCATCCATGAAATAGGGAATTCAGAAATAAACAGAATTCAGTAGCATTACAGAATTCTAGCATTTCAAAATCCCAGACAACCACCAGACATGAATTCCAGAAATTCTAGGAAAGAAACAGACCCTAAGACTCCCCCTAATATTCATCGGATCTCGGGGGAGTCTTCCATACAGCACCGCTTCATCTTAACATGATGCAACTTCTTTTTATATCCAACCACTTTAAAACTGTCCTTGCCAATTTCTTAACAATACCATTTACAATATTACCCTTGGAAACTCCTAACTTATCATATAAACTATAAGGTGGGTCCAATATACAAAATTCCTAAAAGCTTAGTCCAAATTATAATTTTTAAAAGTGGGTCATGTTAGAATTTTTAATGTTTCACTTCACAAAGGGTGTTAAACATTGTAATTCCTTTAAATGTGGGCCTTATATCATCATTCCTAAATATGAGTCCCCTTTTATAATTTCTAAATGTTCGTCCCACACTATAATTTCTGAAGTAGGGTCATGTTTCAATTCCTAAGGGTAGGTCCTGTGTGATTCTTAAAGAATAACAATGGGACCACTTCTTAACATCTAAACTGCTCAAAATCATCATTTCATTATAAATCAATTGCACATTTTATCTTTCCATTTTAATCTCATTTGAAAAAAAAAAAAACCACGAAGAATCTATTAGTTGGGGATACTCTTGATAGAGTTTTTATTAAGGAGCTTATTAAGGGAAATATTCAAGTGAGAACTAGTTTTCACCGTGCTTCCGTGATAACTATTGTTGGGACCCACCTAGTAACCAATCCAAACCGTGCACAAACGGGATCCCCCATTATAGTTATTAATCTTGAGTTTTGTCACCCATCCAAATGGATTGGACCGTTGGATGGCGGGTTGGATTTTTTTTAATATGAAACCATTAAGCTCGCGGGCCATGGATAAAGGGATTAGGGGCATGGGATTGAGTTCAGACTTGATACTTGTGTCGTTCCCACATAGATCTTTCCATCCCCTCTAGTCCACCCAGGATAAGTTATTTTGCTCAACGTGTTATAATTCACCCATTTTTGTAACCTTTGATTAGATGGTTGCTACAATCCATCTTGGTTTTTTTTTTTTTTTTTCTTTCTTTCTTTATAGCTCATCTAACAAAATTTGCTAAATCAATAGTCAAATGACCCATGCCACATGCCAACACATGTACAATGGTTGCTTTTTGTTCACACAGGAGCTTAGGCGCCCTGAGCCTATGAAATACCTAAACCCAAATACAGCTTGAGCCCATGCCATATTTTTTAATTATTCAATTGCTTGATCATTCTTTTAAAATGTATGATATTTTTATAATTTAATTGCTCAATATTTGTCTAAAATGCCTAACATATTTTTATTAACCTTTTAATTATTCATTTAAAATGTCCAATATATTTTTTATTATTTAATAGTTTGCTTTAGTTTTTTCATTATTATAAATGAAATGTTAATTGATTTTGAGCGGTTTAGATGTTAAGACGTGGACTCGTTATTAGTATTTTAAAATTACATGGGACCTATCTTTAGGAATCAAGACATGAGGCCCTTCTTTAGTAATTATGTCATACATGAGGTCCATCTTTAAAAATTACTGTGTGGGACATGTTTTTAGACATTAAAATAGTAGAAATAGGGCCCATGTTTACAAGCATGTCTAGGTGGACAAGTGCCCTAAAACCAATTAAATAAAAAAATAAAAAATATGGATTTTTAAAAACTAAAGGTGGGCCTGTTAGGAATTTTGTGTATTGCAATTTGATGGATGCATATCATTTTAATCATCATTTGATTTCTCACACTTGCATTATTTTAGAAAACATTGAAATCTTATTTTATCCATGCATTCTTTTTAAATATGGTAAAACTCATGTTTTATGCATGAATTGGTTTTAATTTTGGATGCAATTGATTTTGTAAAAGGAATTTCAAAATTCAAGCTTAGCCTAAGTTTTAAAGTTTCAAATGATTTGTGGCTTTTTATGATTCATGATTTTAAAAAACACTTAGATTGATTTAAATCATGTTTCAAGCTTGATTTAATGGCCCCAACAAGTCCCACATCAAAAATCTTTGAAAATTGCAAAAGTATGCAAAATGGGACAAGTGGCCCAGGGCCCAGTGTACCCGGTCGACCGCGTACACTGCGGGTCGACTGGGCAGAGAGCCGTTTGGCTCTCCAACGGTCATTTTTCTGACCGTTAAGGGTCGGTCGACCGGGCCTGTCATGGGGTCGACCGGGGACACGCAGAAAACTCTGTTTTCTGTGTATAAAAAGGCTTCATTCCCTTTTAAAAATGTTGGAACTTTTGAGGAAACTTGGAGCCTTCTTGGAGGTGTTTGAAGAGAAGATAAAGGGGATGAACCAAGGGGATTAAGAAGGTCATTAAGGAAGCTAAAGCTTGGATCATGAAGTTAAATCTCCAAGTAAGCTTTGCCTAATTTAATCATATGTTTCATGCTTGGTTTTAAATCTTTGGTAAATGTTTTTAGCATGATAACTATGATGAAATGAATTCATTACTTCCATTCAATCTTTGATATTAAGTTGTAATGAATTCTTTTCTTTGATTCAAACTTAGTTTAGTTTTAAACTTTGTTAAACATGTTATGTTTGAAACTTTGATTTCTTTATAACATGTTAATTTAACTTGTTTGAATCATCATTGTTTGTTTTCAATCTTTTTAAAACCTTTGTTAAATCTTGTTTTTGAAAACAACACTACAAATGCATCACATGTTTAAGCCAAATTAATTTCATACAACTTGTGAGCCTTTATGTTTTAAATCATCAACAAGTTAGTATTTGTTCATGTGATTTGCATTTAAACTTCAATCAATTCTTTCTATGTGCTTTAATCTTTGAATTGCTTTGAGCATATATTCATTGGACTTTACTTTTTAGACTTGATTGAAGTTGTCACACACACACCTCATTAGCATACATCTTTGCACTCATTAGTGTGTTGTGTGAGTTTAGTTTTCACTTTCAAATTAGCCTATTAAAGAGGCATTGTAATTGTGCTTCAATTGTAATCTCTTAGAGTGTTCTTTGGAAGACACTTTCTTTGAGAAATCATTTCTTTGTAAGGTTATTGCTTAGCCATTAAAAGCATATTGATAGGTTGTTGTTTAGCCTAGAAAAACATCATTGTAAGGTTATTGCTAAGCCTTGGAAAGCATACATTGTAGAGGTTATTGCTTAGCCTTTTGAAAAGCATAATAGTGGAAATCCGGTGGGGTGTGAGGAACACAAGCCGGTAGTGGATGTAGGCACGTTGGCCGAACCACTATAAATATTGTGTTGTGTGTGCTGCTATGGGGTGATTATGTTGTTTAGCTTCCGCATTATGTATGTTATCATCACAAGTGACTAGTTAATTTAAAGAAATTAAAATTGGTCATAGTTAGTCACTATTAGTAGCTCACCCTATTCACCCCCCCTCTAGGGTTAGGATCCAAGGACTTTCAATTGGTATCAGAGCCTCGTGCTCTATATTAGGATCAAGTGTTTGAAACTCTTGATTAGGTGTAAAAACCTAGAGTTAAAACCCTAGTGTTGTGCCTCCATGAAAATCATAAGAATGGATTCCACTAGTTTAGACTTTGTAGATTCTTGTGTAGATTCCTCTAGACCCCTCCTTCTTCCATCTATTGGAGATTCTAACATTAAAATTAATGAATCTAAATCTAAATTAAAAGAAGAAGAATATGATGAAAATGAAGCTTATGAGGAATTGTACACATGGTCCTTAGAGCTTTCTAAGAAGAATAAAAGATTAAAAGAAGAATCTAAAAGACTAAACCAAGAATTAGTCTC
Organism: Litsea cubeba; assembly: GCA_012931725.1. NCBI lineage: Eukaryota > Viridiplantae > Streptophyta > Magnoliopsida > Laurales > Lauraceae > Litsea > Litsea cubeba. The sequence continues at coordinate 15,018,972 of CM022955.1, read as the reverse complement.
TTCAAAAGATGAACTTAGAGAAAAAGAAGAATTAATAAATTGTGCAGAATCTAAGTTCATGATCTCTTTGCATAACCTATATAATGCTCAAGATGAATTAAAAGATTTAAAGATAGGTTATGACAATCTTAATAAGGAAAATTCTAAATTAAGAGATCAAAGGCAAGATAAAGACATTAACAATCTTGAATCCAAGTTAACTATCTCTAAAGAAAATTTATCTAATGCTCAAAATGAACTAAATGAGATTAAGATAAATTGTAATGAGCTTAAAAATGAAAATTTAAATCTAAGAGATACTTTAAAAAGACAAGATGAAAACATTGTCCATTTAAAATCCAAGTTGACTATTTCCAATGAAAACTTGTCTAATGCTCAAAGTAATTTAAAAACTCTAGAACTTGGATCTAATGTTGTTAATGAACTTAAAAATGAATTAAATCTTGCCCATGAAGAGCTAAACAACTTTAAGGGAATTGAAATTGAATTAACAAAAGTTAAAAATGAAAATTCAACCCTTAAAGAACAAGTCACTCAACTTGAAAGCTATAAACAAAAGTATGAGTGCAAGTTTACCCAAAGTGAAGAGAAATTTGAAAAGTTATTTAAATTGGGTAAATCTAAAAGAGATAGGACGGGTCTTGGATTTGATAGGAATATTCCACATGACCCTAAGTTCACCAACACTTTTGTGAAAGGTGAGTCCTCATTCTCTAGCACTCACACTTTCTTGCCCATAACCAAATGTCATTATTGTGGTAATGAAGGGCATTTCAAATTTGAGTGCAAATTAAGAAGAAGCAATGTGTCTAAATCCATATTTGAACCAAAGAAAGTAAAATCAATCTCTATGATGGATAAGACACTAAAAATCAAAGAAGACTCCAAGAAGACTAAACAAGTCAAACCAATTAAAAAGGAGTCTCACAAGATAGATTCTAAAAAGCTTAAACAAGTTAAACCAACTTTAAAAGAGTCTATCAACAAAAAGCTTCTCAACCTACCTCCCATATCTCAAATGAAAGAACTTTTGAATAAAGTTGCAAAGTTAAATTTAAAATTCAAAAGTCAAATTAAGGGAGGAGATAAGAAGAAAAGAAAAGTAAATTCATCCCCTAAGAAGAAACTCACCAACCCCAAAAGACTAATCACCAATCTAAGCTAAATTTAGTCAAATCTAAATATCAAGGTGATAAGTCTAAGTTAAAATTTATCAAGTCAAATCTCCTAGTGTTGGTGGAACTTTTAATACTAGACCTCAAAGATCAACCCTCCCAAGACCTTAGGTGGATTCCAAAAGCTATTTACTTAGTCAAACCTTAAGGCCTTGGACCTTATTGACCAACCTATCCTTTATAGGTAAATCTTTTTGTTGGTCATATTGCATTTGCATTTTGTTCTTTCTTAGTTACATTTATTAAAATGCAATGTTTCTTTATAATTAATTGATTTTGTCTTCATGAACTTCTCTAGTTACATATCATGGCTTTCAAAATCATTTGATTATAATTTCATCTTGTTAGATTTGCTTATTGCCTTCAATTAGTTATATATCTTGCATGCATTTCTACATGATCAATTGATTATGATTTCAAAAGCTTTCATAGCTAGATCTTTCATAATCAATTGATGTTACAAAATCATTTGTTTGAATGTCTTGGTAAGATTTGTTGTGCAAATGATTTACAACAATTTAGATTTTCCATGTTATACTTTCTTATGGAAAATTATTGTTTTGAAAAATCAACTTGTATGTGTTTCAAATAAGTTATATCATTTAAAATGCAAGTTGAATAGTGTTTAAAATCAATTTGTATGAGCTTTTGTAGTTATATTGTTTGGAATACAAATTGATAATTGATAATGTGCTTTCTTCATTTTCATACTCACTTTGTTCATTGTTGGATTTTGTTTATGATTTGAAGATTGCATGAATGAAAATGCTTTAAAACATCTTTTGTTATAATCATCAAAGCATGTTTCATATTCTCATTTCCTTAAGCTTTTGTTTGTGTTATCTTAATGGAAATGTATATGGCATTTTGCATCTTTGCTCAATTGGTTTCGTTCTCTATGCAAATGTCATTTAGTTCTTGTATGGTTGTGCTCTTTAATTATTTTTGTAGTTACCATACTAGAACCCAAAAATCCATCCCTTATACTTTCTAGTCATTTTTTTTTAATGATGGTTATGATGTTGATTCATGTGTATTTTCTTATATATCATTCTTATACATGCTTCAACCTTCATAGTAGTGTGCTTGATCATATGAACCTCTTTGAAATCCATTCCTTGTATTTCATAGCTATATCTATTGTTTGATGGATGTCTTAGATGTTGAATTCATATGATCTTACACTTTGAAAATTGCATATGCTTTACAAAGTTATATATTTTAATGCAATTTATGATGTTCATCACTATGCTCAATAGTTATATCATTAAAGTGATGAATATTCATTTATGTTGCTTGTTGGAATTTTGTGTTTGTCACATGCTTGCTCTCAAACATGTTCCATATTCAATTGGTAATCAAATGATATCATTTTCAATTAGTATAACTTCCAATTGATGTTATATATTTGTGATAAACCTTGTGCACATTGGATTAAACTTGATAGTAATATGTCTTTGTTCCATGTCACATTCCATTAGCTTCATAAATGGTCATGTTTGCCACCTCTCTTGCTTATTTGGTTAAATCTCGTGACCACCATGTTTATGTGTTAATAATCTTGGTTGGTTAATGATTGAGGTAGGCATCATGGTTTGAATTTCATTTCACTCATCTTACACTTGATAGTCATATTTTATGATTGAGTGAAATGATTTCAAAATTTACATAGCATATGATTTCATAGTTATATTATTTGATGCTATGTTTAGTAAACCCCTTATCATCATGGATAGCTCTAACTTGGATTAATCCTTCTAGTTACATTCCTTAAGTCCATTTTAGAGTGATTGAGCTAATAAGTCATACTCTTAAATCTCAATTGATATGGTTCTTATTTCAATTGGTATCCATGATAGATTAACCTTTTGACCTTGCTCTTCAACTTTCCTTAAGCTTATAGGTCAATTGGTTTCTCTACAATTTGGTAATTTGATCATTGAGCCTTATAGTTAATCATTATCAATTGGTATCTAATCCTTCCCTTGAAGTTATCCCTCAATTGGTTAAACCATCTTCTTCTTGCATCTAATAGTTATATTCTTGTCAAAAGTATGACAAAAGAAGATTATGGATTGAGGGGGAGTAAACCTTCTAAGGAAGCATTAGAGATGATCAAATTCACCATTGCTATTCCCTTATAACTTACTCACATGCATAATAGCCTGTTAAGTATTTCATTTTCGATTTCATTTGTTAACAGGTGCTACTAAAGGTATTTTCCTTGTTTCATGTGTGTAGGTACCTTTCTTCAATTGCTACCTTTGCAATTTAATGGCAAAGGGGGAGAAAGGATTAAGGGGGAGAAAATGCTCTAGCTACCCAAAAAGGGAGAAAGATCAAAGGGGGAGAGAGCATTCAATGGCAAAGGGAGAGAAAGACCAAGGAGAGAGAGTGCTTGGTCTAAGGGGGAGAGAAGATAAAAGAAAGAAAGCTTGGAGCTAAGGACAAGAAGAATGAAGATCAAAAGAGCTAAAGCCCAAGCTAAGTGAAGGAGCATCCGAAGATTTCAAGCCGTGTCAAGCCAAGGAGCTGAAGACTTAGTGTGAGGTTTAGTGTTAAGTTAAGGTTTGCCATCAAATTGCAAAGGGGGAGATTGTTAGGAATTTTGTGTATTGCAATTTGATGGATGCATATCATTTTAATCATCATTTGATTTCTCACACTTGCATTATTTTAGAAAACATTGAAATCTTATTTTATCCATGCATTGTTTTTAAATATGGTAAAACTCATGTTTTATGCATGAATTGGTTTTAATTTTGGATGCAATTGATTTTGTAAAAGGAATTTCAAAATTCAAGCTTAGCCTAAGTTTTAAAGTTTCAAATGATTTTTGGCTTTTTATGATTCATGATTTTAAAAAATACTTAGATTGATTTAAATCATGTTTCAAGCTTGATTTAATGGCCCCATCAAGTCCCACATCAAAAATCTTTGAAAATTGCAAAAGTATGCAAAATGGGAAAAGTGAACCCAGGGCCCAGTGTACCTCGGTCGACCGGGTACACATCTCGGTCGACCGCGTACACTGCGGGTCGACTGGGCAGAGAGCCGTTTGGCTCTCCAACGGTCATTTTTCTGACCGTTAAGGGTCGGTCGCCCGGGCCTGTCATGGGGTCGACCGGGGACACGCAGAAACTCTGTTTTCTGTGTATAAAAAGGCTTCATTCCCTTTTAAAAAGGTTGAAACTTTTGAGAAAACTTGAAGCCTTCTTGGAGGTGTTTGAAGAGAAGATAAAGGGGGATGAACCAATGGGATTACGAAGGTCATTAAGGAAGCTAAAGCTTGATCATGAAGTTAAATCTCCAAGTAAGCTTTGCTAATTTAATCATCTGTTTCATGCTTGGTTTTTAAATCTTTGGTTAAATGTTTTTAGCATGATAACTATGATGAAATGAATTCATTACTTCCATTCAATCTTTGCTATTAAGTTGTAATGAATTCTTTTTCTTTGATTCACACTTAGTTTAGTTTTAAACTTTGTTAAACATGTTATGTTTGAAAACTTTGATTTCTTTATAACATGTTAATTTAACTTGGTTTGAATCATCATTGTGTTTTCAATCTTTTTTAAAACCTTTGTTAAATCTTGTTTTTGAAAACAACACTACAAATGCATCACATGTTTAAGCCAAATTAATTTCATACAACTTGTGAGCCTTTATGTTTTAAATCATCAACAAGTTAGTATTTGTTCATGTGATTTGCATTTAAACTTCAATCAATTCTTTCTATGTGCTTTAATCTTTGAATTGCTTTGAGCATATAGTCATTGGACTTTACTTTTTAGACTTGATTGAAGTTGTCACACACACACCTCATAGCAATACATCTTTGCACTCATTAGTGTGTTGTGTGAGTTTAGTTTTCACTTTCAAATTAGCCTATTAAAGAGGCATTGTAATTGTGCTTCAATTGTAATCTCTTAGAGTGTTCTTTGGAAGACACTTTCTTTGAGAAATCATTCTTTGTAAGGTTATTGTCTTAGCCATTAAAAGCATATTGATAGGTTGTTGTTTAGCCTAGAAAAACATCATTGTAAGGTTATTGCTAAGCCTTGGAAAGCATACATTGTAGAGGTTATTGCTTAGCCTATTGAAAAGCATAATAGTGGAAATCCGGTGGGGTGTGAGGAACACAAGCGGTAGTGGATGTAGGCACGTTGGCCGAACCACTATAAATATTGTGTTATGTGTGTGCTATGGGTGATTGTATGTTTTAGCTTCCGCATTATGTATGTTAATCATCACAAGTGACTAGTTAATTTAAAGAAATTAAAATTGGTCATAGTTAGTCACTATTAGTAGCTCACCCTATTCCACCCCCCCTCTAGGGTTAGGATCCAAGGACTTACAGGGCCCATTTCTTGATTCCTAAAGGTAGGTCCCATATTTATAAATACTAACAATGGGTCCACATCTTAACATCTAAACCACTCAAAATCATCAATCCATTATAAATTATAATAAAGTGTTATTTTTTGAAAGGTTTTTGTTTTCAAAGGCTTAAATGATAAAAAAAATGTTGCACTTTTCAAACAAATAATTATGTGATTAATAAAAAAAATTTTACATGTTTTAAATAAATCTTAAGTGACTATTGATAAACATTTTAGAGAAATAGTTAGATCTACTTAAACTTCTCATATAATCTAATAATGGGCAACAAATTCAAAGCTCTCTTCGATGGGGTCCACTTAAAAAAAATTCATTGTCACATTTTTCAAAATCTTACTCATAATTATAATATTATGCTAACACTTATAAAATTTAAAGTGGGTAGTTCTAAACTTGAAGAAGCACAAATAAATTATCAGCCTAATATTTACGCGACATGCTTAAATTCTGAACTTCAATTAATCTGATTTTGATTTCGATTAAAAGATTTATTGGGGTTTTGCATGGCCCTATAAAAATGTGTCCATAAGTGGGTTCTATTGAGGAGCGCAGTGAATTTATCATCCACTGTTATTTACGTGGGATCCAAAAGTTTTACCCATTTTGATTCATGGCTATGATAAAAGATAGCCAAATGGCTCCTCACATTCATTGAGCAAAAATTCTTCCACTGCAGAATTTAGATGGCCAATCAAACCATAAAAGATTGATAAAGACAGACATCTACATTGATACAGACAAAAATTCCCAAGAGGACTCTTGTTGGAGACATTATATATATTAAAGCAAAGGGGGAGGTGGGCTGGGGGGTGCCCCTCACCCCTGAAAATTCTCTTCTTTCAAAGAAATACCCAAGAAAAAAAGAAGAAAAGTGGTCTGTTCCACATGAGAGAGGTCTGTTCCATGTGAGACTAAGAGTCCACCCAGATCTGGGAATGAGAATCCCAGATCTGGGAAACTCTTCTCATCCAGTGACGTCTATCTTTGTATAAGCCCATCCCATCCTTTTCTCTTTCCTTCGTCCTTCTCTCTTTTCTTTCTTCTTCTTTCTCTCATCTACTCCATCTCTCGCTCTCGGCTCCCTCTCCCTCATTCACTGCTGCAATCTCACCATCCCAGCAACCTCAGCATCCCAGCACATTCTTCTTCTTCTTTCTCTCATCTCCTCTATCTCTCGCTCTCTGCCCTCTCTTCTCTCTCCCCTGCTCCCTCTCTTCTCTCCCCCACGCTCACCTCTTCCCTTCCTCCCTCATTCACTGCTGCACTTTTTGATTCCAGAGAGAATGGCTGATTCCTCTGCTCACAAGCTCCGTCCTCTCTTTACTCCTCTTCCTCGCCGCCACCGTATGGTACGGCACATCATCCTCACCGTCGGTTTCCTCCAGAACGGAGAACACGTCTCCGGCGCCGGATCGGGGCCGCCGAGGCAGCCGCGGCTAGCATACCTGATCTCTGGCACGAAAGGCGACGCTTACGGCTCCGCGGTGCTGCAGGCGTCTACCACTCGTGGAATTACTATCTGATTCACCTGGATCTAGGAGTCCGGCGGCGGAGCGAATCAAGATGGCTAAGTACGTCCGGTCGAAGCCGGTGTTAGTCGGTTACGATAATGTGAGGGTTGTCGGGAATGCGAATATGGAGACGTATAAGGGGCCGACGATGATTGCGGTCACACTCCACGCGGTGGCGAACTTGCTGAGGCAGGGGAAGGAGTGGGACTGGTTCATCAATCTCAGCGCGTTCGATTATCCCCTCATGTTTCAAGATGGTGAGCTCTTCTACTGTTAAACTCAGTTTTTTTGAATTATATCAAGTTTGATTGCTATTTGTGCGTTTGGATGCTTTTGATGTGATTGAAAATGTTTATCTGATAGCAAAATGGGAGATTCTTAATTTATTAGAGATCTGTATGTGTAAAATTGTATAGGATTGGTTTGCGATTTTTGTTCTGAAGAAGGGGATACATTCAATTATAATGTGACCTTTTCGTATGATTGCAATACAATTTGTTTTCAATTCGACAAAAATGAATACAGAAGAAGCCATATTTTTATGGGTAAAGTAGTGTTGCTGCATTTCAAAACAGAAACAAATATCACGCCGTCATAGAACAAAAGCTGGCTGATTGGAAGTTGGAATCCTCTTGAGCCGGTCCTCTTTACTTCAGCATTTGCATTGTGAAGTGTGGGTGTGGTAAACTTGCCCTTCAACTACTAATTGAATGGTCATAATCAACTGATTAGCTGTAGTCCATAAATCAAAGGGTCACACTGTGTCTTTCAATGGGCATCAAGGACTTATCCTTATCTTTAGTGTTTGGTTAATTAATATAGTTGAAGAAATCCAGATTAGTGCAATGTGGTCGCTACTACTTTTGTTTATATGAATGAAGAGTTGATCAGTTTGCTAATGATGGGTTAGCTAATTTCTTATGTGATGTTGTGCTTTTCATTCTTTTTCGAAAACAGTTGTGCTTTCATTTTATTGTTATGATGTAATTGTCTTCTTTTCTTTCCTCTTTTCTTTTAATGAATCCGTAGTACCATGGAAGTAGAGTTCTTCTCTTAAGTTAGAGAAGCTCTCTTTTTGTTCCTCATTGAATGAGTACATGTGCAACTTGGCTGAATTGGATGAGACTTGCCCAAGTTGAGCCGAGTCTATGCATTTTTAGTATTGGAGTAGGTTGAGGTGCAATTAGTGTTGTTGGGTTGTGATAGAGGCTGGGTTGGTGGAAAGACTGGGATTCTAATTACTTAGCTAAGCATTAACTAAGAGAATAATAACTTCTTTCTTATCATTATTTATCAATTACAGGCTCATATATATAGCCTCTTAACACAACAACTTCCTTACATAGATTGGACGGAATCTCTTAATATAGAAAGATAACTGAGCAAATCTAATCAATACCAAGGCAAACAACTAAGCAAATCTAATCAACACCAAGGCAAACAACTAAGCAAATCTTCTAGATACCCAAGGGATCGTATATAATCTATTTCATTAAATAATATCTTTCTTTTACTTTAATTCTAAATTATTCTCGCTTTTGGGCCCGGGCTAAGCACGGGCGTTTGTTGCTAGTTATATATATTAAAGCAAAGGGGGAGGTGGGTGTGAGGGGTGCCACCTCATCCCAAAAAATCTCTCCTTTCAAAGAAATATGCACAAAAACCCACATTATTTTAAGGTGTGACATCATTTGGGCTACTCTTTCTCTCCTAAAACCTCTCTCATAAGAGATTTTTATGAATATTTGAATTTGAGTCCATATTAAAGCAAAGGGGGAGGTGGGCTGTGAGGGGTGCCACCTCATCCCTAAAAAGTCTCTCCTTTCAAAGAATATGCACAAAAACCCACATCATTTTAAGGTGTGACCTCACTTTGGGCTACTCTTTCTCTCCTAAAACCTCTCTCATAAGAGATTTTTATGAATATTTGAATTTGAGTCCTATTTCTTGCCATTATCCAAATATAAGCAAATCTTTACAGTCAGTTTGTTTTCTTTTTCTTAGATCTTCAATCATCAATGGGGTCCCA
>CM022955.1:14790569-15002353 GCA_012931725.1 Litsea cubeba | reverse complement strand
GAGGTTTTGTCAGGTATGACTTGAATGTCTTGGAAAGCAGCTTCAATCAGTCACATCCCAGACAAGTTTACACCTTTTTTCATCAACCGGGAGAATGGACGGCATTTCCCCCGAAAGATTGGAGATGAACCGTCTGATGTAGGCTAGTCTCCCTTGAAGGCCCCTTTGAGTCTCTCATGTTCTTGGAGAGGGCATTTCTAGAATGGCTTTGACTTTTATTGGGTCAAGCTCTATTCCAGCTTTCCGAACTAGATCCGAGGAACTTACCCGACTAGAGCCCGAAGAAGCATTCAATGGATTCCTTCGCAGTTTGTGTTTGCGAGCCTGAGGAAGACTTCTCGAAGGTTTTCGAGATGATCTTCTTTTCTTTTGCTTTGACGGCGAGGTCATCACGTAACATTCAACCGTCTTGTGCTGCATATCTTGGAATATTTTCATCATAGCCCTCTGATATGTGGCACCAGCATTCTTCAAACCAAATGGCATGACAGTGTAACAATACACGCCAAATGGGGTTCAAAAGGATGTATGTTTTTTCATCTCAGGATGCAATCTTTATTCTGATTGTAGCCAGAGAAACCATCCATGAATGTCATTCGCTCGAATCCACAGGTATATCAATCATTACCTCTGGTATGGGGAGCGGAAAATTCATCTTTTGGGCATGCGCCATTCAGGTCTCTATAGTCAATACAGACCCTGATCTGCCCATTTTTCTTTGTCACGGGGACAATGTTGCCAACCATTCAGGATGTTGTCCTCACGGATGAAGCCGGACGCTTTTGAGTTTTTGAACTTCTTGTTCAATTTTATCCATCACATCTGGAACGGAATCTTCTTTGGCCTTGCTTGACAGGCTTGATGTCTTCTTGAAGATTGAGTTTGTGAACTGCTATTTTGGGGGTCTAAGCCTGGCATTTCAGCATAAGACCATGCAAAGCAATCAACGAACTCACGAAAAAAAGCGATATACTCGGGTAACCTCATCATCCTTTATATTCTTGCTTATGAATAACGGACGTGGGTTATCTGGTGTTCCCAAGTCTATCTTTGAACAGGATCTTCTGTTGGAAGGTTCGAAGGTGGTCCTCCACAATATTTTCGGAGGCTTCCAGCTCAACGAAATCTTCTTGGGGTTTCAAGGGCATTTCCAGACCAAGGTTTTGTTCCTTTCCACGGGTCTTCTTGATCGGTAATTTTCCCAAGGCTTGCTATGAGATGATCCCAATCGCCTGTTGAAACCGAGTCGAAGTAGGCTATTCTTTGGAGATGAGGGTTCTTCTGGGTCAGAAGTCCACACGTCTGTGCCATCGGACAACTCCTCTTCATTTTCGGAGAAATCGTGCCAATTGGATGAGCTTCCTGGATCTTTGTCAGGTGACTCATCAAAGAGATATCCAGGGATATCGATGTCTTCATGGACTTGAGATGTTGAGGCTTGGTCAGTATATTGACTTTTAAGCCTTTGTGTCAACTGTCTCAAGGGAGTGTCGGGATCATACCCTAACCCGTGTGAAGACTTTTCTACATAGCCGTAGAGTCTTCCAATCTTCCAGCTGGCTTTTGGTCAAGACGGGCCCCAATGGCGTGAGAATACCGCGTCCTTCTCCCAAACCGACTGGGTTTTGGAAGCGTCATAGCCCATTTTCTTCATAATAGCTTGTGCCACAGAACTGTATAAGGATAGTTGAGGCGTACCTTTATTTTGGAAAGGTTCAAGCATGGAGTTTGATGAAGAAGCATCCGATCTATGGAAGAAGATCGGTTTTTTCCTTTGCTGAAGTTGCTGGAACAACGAAGGAAGCTGACGTAGGATCTTCTATGTCAGAGTTGTCTCCATTGGAGTAAGAGCAGGCTGAACTTGCTGAGTGTCAGCTTGGCTTGACGATGTGTCGTCTTCTGGCTCTGAATCCGAGTCCGTGTCTTGCATGATAGACACGAAGAGACAACAAATTTGCCCCCAGGCTTTTGTTTTGCCTTCTTCACTTTAAGTTGTGATGACCAAAGGCTTTGAAGATTTGAGGGAGATGATGAAGGGAGTTTTCATGCTCTCTTCAGATTTACCGGATGGTTTGTTTTCTTCCGGTGATTTTGAGGAGCTTTGCCTTTATCTTTCTGGAGATTTTCGGCAAAGGATGCTGTATGCTTCTCCTCTTCTTCTTTTCACCTTCATACATCTGTGAGTCTGCGAAGTGGATTTCTTTACCTTTGAAGGGTTTTCTGTCCGCAAAGACTCGATGTATCATGCCGTCGTCGCCAACAAACTTGATGCATTGATGTAGAGTTGAAGGGACAACACCATTCTCATGGATCCAAGGGCGTCCGAGAAGGATGTTTGTAGCATGAAGGGGTCTTTATTGCATACACTGTGACCTCAGAGATAAGATCACCGATCTGCAATTTGAACCTGATTTTGCCGATAGGCCTTTGAGTACTCCCATCGTATCCAAAGATAGATACAGATGTGTGGCTCAGTTTGCTGGGTGGGATGTCCAACTCTTCAAGAGCCGATGTGGAGATAAGGTTGAGTGCAGAACCTGGGTCGATCTGAACTCTATGCATAGGCATTTCCTTGATATACCCTGTGAAGTACAGGGGTCGGTTATGCCTGGTTTCGCCAAAGTAGGAGGTCATCCTTTGTGAAGGCGATGGTTGCACTGGCTGCTTTTTTAACCGAGAGGCATTCAATGCATGATCCCTCAGTTTTCTTCTTTTCTCCCTTTGAGGAGGCTTCTGAGTTTTTGACCCGGTAATCCATTTCAATTTGGAGGACTTGCGGGGCATGTTTTGTCGACATCCTCATTCAGCTTTTGTAATTCCGAAATGAGATTATCACGAGTGTGCGGAGACATTCGCAACAAATCTAGGATGCGCAGACGTGCAGGTATGTGCTTGAAGTGTTCAATCAAGTCATACTTGAAAGCCTCCTTAGGGCCTGCATGTTCATCATTGTTGCCACTAGGGGGCGCTTACAACATCTTTTCCCGAAGGATTTACATATGTAAAGGAAGATTGGTTGTAATTTTTGTGGTAGTCCCGGCCAGAGCGGGGTGCCTCTACCAACTTCGAGAGCTTCTTGAGAAGGGTCTTCGTTGGAAGATTGTCTTCAGGATCAAGAGGCTGTCATTTTTCATTTGCTGAGGATGTATCAGCAGCAGAGTTACCATCCTCAGTGATTGTGTTTGCATGGAGCATTTTCCGGGGAACAAGTCCTGAACAGCATCCAGCAATCTTTCTTCTTCGTTGACTAATTCATCGTCCCAAGCATCAATGGCTGGGAATTCTTCAGTCAGGAAGGGTGTGAACTTTGAAGTCACAGTCTCAGGAGAAGAAACCTGAGAAGGTGTCATCTCAGTGAAAGTCACATGAGACGAGGTGGCTCCAGAAGATATATTGCTAGGCGTCGCCGGAGTGTAAGTGCTCTCATCAGACGATGCTTCGGAAGAGCTATAATCCCGAATTATCACATTACAGGAAGCTCTGACGGGAGACGTTGCCTGATCGGAGTCAGACTCATCCTCGGATGTAAGAGGATCGTCTATCCAGCAATTTTCTCCATTTTCAGGAGTTAAGGGAGGATGTACCTGGTGGTCTTCAGGGACTTCAGGCTCTGGATTGCGAGGAGGCTCGGTGACCGCGTTCTTGCTCTTGTTCTAGAGCGAGTCGCTGCAAGATCCTTGCATATTCTTCGAGATCAGGTATGGGAGCCGGATCTTCTTCTTCATCAACTCTTTTGTGGCTCAACATTGTTGATTTCCACTGGAGTAATGAGAGGTGCTGGGTTAGCAGCATTTTCTTGTACAGCTTCTTGGTCTTCTTCATCATCAGACCAGGATCCTTGTGGCTGTAGGGGGTTATACCAGATTACTGGCATAAGATGAGACTCAGGAACCCATTCTTCATCGGAGAGATATTCTCCTGTTTTCAAGGGATTCCTCCCACTCATCTGTGTAGTTGGATTCGAATCCATCATCGGTGTCGCTGGATTCGTATCCATTAATGGAGAATCCAACTACTGAATTGTAAGAGTATGATGCCTCCTGCATGGCTTCTTTAAATTGAGGTGGCATGAAATCACTAGAGTGAATTTCCTTACCCCCTTTGAAGTCTCTGGAAGGGATGTTTTTGTTGCCTCCAGTGAAGCGGTAGAGGAAGCCTCTGCCTTTTCTTTGACCTCTAGTTTTAGCTGGGTCTTCTCTTGCCGTTTGAGCTTGAGGAGATGTTTCCTAGCCTGCCTTCGCTGTTGAGCTGTAGGCTTTATTTTCACGACCTCCCAATTTTCATCTTCCAGGAGATCGGGATGTACCCATATCGGTTGTCCGTCTGGTGTCGGGTAAGGAACCAGTTGCTCGGATGCTTGGATTGAATTTATCACCTTGAAGGAAGTAGTGATCTTCTTTTTCGGTGATCTTGATGTTTGTCCACATGTCACCATGTTGACGGAGGCAGACCCATAGTTTTTTGTCAAAGGTGATGACTCCGTTTTTCCACATCTCGTTTATTTTCTCTCTCACAATGAAGCATTGATTGAGAGGATGCGAGATCATCTGGTGGTATGGACAGTACCGAGGATCGTTGGTTTTACCAACATCACCCGGTCTTTTTGGTTCAGGCAAGGTGAGCTTGCCGTTTGCCACAAGAGCCCCGAAGATTTCATCAACATCTTCATCAAACGGGTATTTCTTCTCTACTCGTTCTTTGAAGGCGTCTGAGAGTTCAGGTCTCTTACCAACAGCTTTGTTTTCACCTTTCTTTGGTGGCTGAGGAGCTGACTTGGTCTGCACATTGAGGACCTCTTTCTTCTTTGGTTTAGAGGTTGCAATGGCGGTTGGCTCTTTTCTTGATGATTTCTGACTGTTGAGGTCTTTAATCACCGTTTCAGCTTCCATGGAAACTTCTAGGAGTTCTCCCAGGTTTTTTGATTTGTTGCCGATGATCATGGAGCGGATTCTGGCTCTCATGTTGTTTCGGCAGATGTCGACTAGCGACGCTTGTGGCAATACATCAGAGCATTTGTATGCCATTGCTTTCCACTTGTGAATGAAGTCATATGTTGATTCATTCTCCCCCTGTTTTAGGCTGCACAGCTGAGCCATAGTAGCGGGGTGATCCTCACCTTTGAAGTGAGTCAGGAAGCGTGTCTCTAGCATGGCCCAGTTTTGGATTGAGTCCTCCGGCAGAGTGGAGTACCAATCGAAGGCCGTACCTTTTAGGGTACTTGCAAAGAGGCGGATCTTGAGTGCATCTTGATCTGCGATAGCTCCCGTCAGGATCTTGAAGTGGATGACGTGCTGTCTGGCTGATCCTTTCCCCGTATATGTTTGGAGAGTAGGATGCTTGAATTTGGTGGGGAACGGGACCGAGTCCATCCATAAGGGATATGGTGGCTTGATCCCATGCTCCTTGAGTATATCCTCTTCTTTTGCTTTGGCGAGGATACCGTCTACGTCCTTTTTGGTAAGGGCGCGTGACTCATTTTCTTCTCTATTTACCTCATCGTCTTGATGATTCGGAGGAGGTTCATTGTTCGCCTGATTTTGGAAGGCGAGGAGAAGGTTTTCCATCAGAGTTTCAATCCTCTGCTGGCCCTGTTCCAACTGCTGGATGCGGGTGATCGCATCTTCTGGAGGTGGATTGCGGGGTGGTGGCTCAGAATTTGTAGCCAAGACATTCATCCTTCGTGATTCGAACGAAGAAACTGTCCTGGTGACTGAGCTGGGGCTCATTCTTTTTGAAGAAGAGCTTGAGGAAGGATCACTCTGCTGTCCTTTGCTTGAAGGAGCAGGGGATTCTTCTAAATGTCTTCTTGTCCTGGAGACGCTGCGGGTCATCGGACGTCGGACATGGATTTTGTTGCTGATTTTTGGCGCCTTCTGGTTTTTCCAACCATATGGACGGCAGCAACTTGGTTGGGTCTTTCTTTTTCGACCCATTTGGGAGAGACTTGAAGTGTGGGAGGCTGGGTCCTTTGCTTCTCTAGTCTCTTTTGTCTATACGACGCGCGGCGGCGTATACGACGAGCAATTTGAGCTTCGGTCAGCTCTGACTGGGCTTTGACGATGAAGGATGTGCTCCCTCGGGCGCAGCAGCCGAGCCTGTCTTCTTTGTAGCTGGGCAAGGACAGGATGCGAACCCTGTCCTTCGCCTGTTGCAGCGAAGCTTTGAATTTTTGAAGTTCGGCCCCTGTAGATATGAAGGGTCGAACTGCAGGTTTGTGGGCCTTAGCAGGTGCTTGTGGAGGCCTTGTGATGCATGACTTGATTTTGGGCTTGTAGGAACAAGCCGGCTCATGCTGGGATGACTTGGAAGTCAAGTTGGAGATGGGTCTCTCCTCTTTCATGTAGGCAAGAGGATAGAACTGGTTCTCCTTGAGTGGGGCCAGGTATGCTGGCTTAGTGGATGTCTGGGACCTTCTCTGTTTTGGTGAAGGTCTTGGGGACCAAGTCTTGGAGTAGACCTGGTTGTTTGCAGGTTGAGGCTTCGTGGGGCTGCCACGGGCTTCAGGCCTTCTGGTGCTCGCCTTTGGTGTCATGGTAGTGACACGTTGAGAGGCGAGTTTCTGCTTCTTGGAGGGAGCAGTTTGTTCCTCGGGAAGTGGGAATGGTCCCAGCGTCCCAAAGACGATAGTCCGGGGAGTCGAGGTCGACCCGGAGTTCACAGAGTTGCCGAGGGAGTTGACACTTCGGCAGCTGATGGGGCGCTTGTAGGTGCGCGTGGTTTGCTTCTGTTGAAGCATGAGTTGGTGCTTGTTTTCGTCGAAAGTAATGGTTAGTGAAGCTGCCATTGTTAGTTTTTCGAAAATTTCTGAAACAAGACCACATCCATTAGTAATCACAAGAATATAATGATCATAAATGGGAAGTTCTATGGTTTCGTCTTTTCAAATTGCTCGAGGTAGATGACCCAAGCAATATGAGGAAGGCAAAATGCCATAGAAGGTACAATTGTTCTGATCGCAGGTATGGTAAGCCCGGAATGGGCATCCCAGTGACTGCTAGAAGCAATTGTGAACTTAAATTCGACTTATCGAGAAGCAGAGCTTGCTCGAGGTAAGAAGAATATAAAGTTGGAGTTACAGATGTGCCGGTCGCAATACAGTAGACCCTGAAAGGGCGTACTAGTACCGCTAGACACAAATGTTTTGAGACCGCATCTATGAGATGAGATTCTCTGTTTTGAAAGGTCAAAATTGGATTCATCAAAGAGAGCAGATGGTATTCCAATCTGAACACAGGCTCAGCGATTTCCGCGAGCGCCAGTGCTCAGAAAGAAATGAACCATAATTTCTCGGATCTGAATCTAAAAATGACGAGTTTTTTTTTTTTTGAAAGGCCAATATCGGGTTCATCAAAGAGAGCAAAAGGCACTCCAATCTGAACACGGGCTCAGCGATTTCCGCGAGCGCCAGTGCTCAGAAAGGAGAAGACCAAGATTTCTCTAATCTAACCCAAAATGACGGAAGTTTTTTTTTTTTTTTTTTTTTTGAAGATTTTGAAGATTTTTTTTTTTTTAAATCCTTTTTTTATTTTATTTATTTATTTTTTGAAAAATTTTTATTTTTTATTTTTTATTTAAAATTTTTATTTTTAAAAATTTTATTTTTGAAAAAAATTTATTTAAAAGACGAGAGAGTACACATAGGCCTCCTAACCCAGTCTTATGAAATCTTGATTGATAGAATTGCCCCCAGGTAAGGGTAGGATTACTTAATGAACCCGTTTGGAGGACCCTTGCCTAGAACAGTCAAGCTGTCTCCACACTCTGGACAAGGCTTTTCTTTGAATCAACCATGATCAAAGAACACAGTTGGTTTAACCTTAGTGGTCTATGTCTTTTTTTTTATATATATTTTTTTTATTTTATGAATTCATCGAAGAGAAACAATGGCCCAAAACCTTAGTCGAACAGGCTCAACATTTCTGCAAGCGCGATGAACGATAGGAACGGATCAAGGTTTCTCAAATTTGAATCCAAATTGAGAAATCTAAAATTTTTTTTTATACTTCTTTATATATATATATATATATTTTTAGATTTTTTAATGAACTCATCGAAGAGAAACAATGGCCCAACCCCCGATCCGAACACGGTCTCGGCGATTTCCGCGAGCGCCAGTGCCCAGAAGGGAAAGGATCAAAGTTTCTCAATTTTGAATCCAAAATTGAGAAATCTAAATTTTTTTTTTTATATATATATTTTTAGATTTTTAATGAACTCATCGAAGAGAAACAATGGCCCAACCCCCGATCCGAACACGGTCTCGGCGATTTCCGCGAGCGCCAGTGCCCAGAAGGGAAAGGATCAAAGTTTCTCAATTTTGAATCCAAATTGAGAAATCTAAAATTTATATATATATATATATATATATATTTTAGATTTTTAATGAACTCATCGAAGAGAAACAATGGCCCAACCCCCGATCCGAACACGGTCTCGGCGATTTCCGCGAGCGCCAGTGCCCAGAAGGGAAAGGATCAAAGTTTCTCAATTTTGAATCCAAAAATGAAAAATCTGATTTTTTTTTGTTTTTTTTTTTTTTGAAAAGAGAAAGAGTGGAAATAAATTCAAAGAATTAGAAATTTCCAAACAAAAAATCTCATCTCATTTTTTTTTTTTGCGGAATTCAACATAGGCCACCAATTATAAAGTAGCCAAGGAATCGAGAAAAGAAATATAAGCATAGAGCAAAATATATGATATGCAAATATTTCATTTCTAGCATCGTGTTCTCAAATAAACGAGTCCCACCGGGTGTGCCAGCTTGATGGACCGCGCTCCCGGATGCCCGGGTTCCTACCGAGGTCGGCGGACGTGGGAGTCCGTTTGGTTCCAACCCTTTCGTAACCGGGGGCAAAGGGGCGTGCATCAACATTTCTTTTTTTGTGGGTGTGCCAGATTTTCTATTTTTACTTGAAATTGCAAGTGGTGATCCGGAGATCAACCTTCGCAAGTAAAAAGGAAATCAACTTCTTTCAAGTTTTCCATTGCACATATATTTAAGAAAAGAGACATTTTTCTTGATTTGCCGTGAAAGGCGATTGTTTTGGCATTCATAGCCGATTTTGGCGTTTATAGCCGATTTTTGGCGTTTATAGCCGATTTTTGGCATTTATAGCCGATTTACAATTCTTATAAATAATGAAAGACAAGAGTTGTGATTTTTGTCTCTTTTGAAAAAATACAAACTACAATGAAAAGCAAGAAAAGGAGGATCTAACTTCTCAGGAGATTGTGGGGGACTCGTTTAGATTGACGGTCGCAAGCCATATGTGGACTTCGCCATCATCCATGCAGATGAGAACAGAGGATGCTATTGATTCGCTTGGCTTGGCTATAACCTCGGGTTTTTAGAAGACAAAGACCAAAAGGAGGTCCTATATCCAATAAAAAGCCGAGTAGACGGGCTGAAAAGCCACATCTAAGCCATTTGGAGGCAGGAGGAGAAGGCAAGGACCTTGGGGGGGGTACCCCCCAAGAGACTTTTGTCACCTTGTTGCGGTGGCTGGTGTAGAACTTCCGCAGAGTTTTCTCTCTTTTTCCTTTCTCTGGATTTCTGATTTTTCTGTCTGCTGTTGATGATGTTGTGTCTGTGTGTCTTTTCTTCTTAGAGAACCCTCCTATTTATAGGCTTTTAGGTAGCCTTTTAGGTGGGTTTATGGGCTTTTATTGTCATTAAGCCGCATAATGGGAGGAGTTACAAAATTGAATTGTTTATTTTGTAACTCCTTTTTCTTGGCTTCTGATTGGCCGGAGGAGATTGAGGGCATTTAATCGCCTTTAATCGCCATGATGGGAGGAGTTTCATGGGTTAAATGCCATGAATTTCTTGACTTGTAACTCCCGAATGCTTGCTTCTGATTGGGCCGTCCAAAGAAATGGATTAATGACTGTAATAAAGTTAGTCAATTAATCGCATTAAGTGGTCGCCGAGCAGCTGAAGAGTCGCGGGCCGTGCTACGTCTTTTGGAGTTCTTCTGTCGATGATCATCGATGGATCTTCATGTAGATCGACATCAGATGACCATGTAATTTCAGGTGTTTGTTGCCAACAGCGGGTCGGTGCCATCTGTCCTGTCGATTTCTCGATCGGTCGGGTAGAAAGCACACTTTTTTGGTTGACCGGGTGGCGATCAATACTGTCTTCGATACTCTTGATGATTTACCCGTGTTTTGGACGGATGTCAGAGGACTTGGTGTCTCAAAAGCATGAATTTTGGAAAGTACCAGAGGCTGGGCTCCACGAATCGCGAAAAAACGGCGAAAACCAGGGTTTCCAGGGCTTTCCCGGCGACCCCGGGTTCCAAGGTCGCCGGCGACCCTGGGGGGGTTTTCCCCCTTTCGTGTCCCGTTTTGCGTCCGTTTTTGCTGTTTTTTTATTCTTTTTTCTCCTGTACTTTTCCTTGACATTTTGACCATTTATTGGCCTGATTTCTTTGTAGGAAACCTGATGAGAATCCTTGCATTTTATTTTGCAAAGTTTCCAATTTCCTGAGAAAGCCGAAGACTTTGTCGCGTAGAGCTGCCGATTTTCCGTCAGAAGCTGAAACTGAGTCAAACGATGTCGGAATGACCTGAAATTTGGTGTGAAACCTCCTGAGCAATAAATAAGACCAACCATGGGCTTTTGTTTGAGTTTTGTAGCCGTTTGGGGTCCTATCACCTGTAGACTTGCTTTTTGTCGCGATGAAGATGTCGCGGTTTGATGTGCGGTCAACCGATGTCCGATTGACTTGAAATTTGACAGGGAACCTATTGGAGTCATTTTAAGATGATCCATAGGTTCTGTCTTGGAAACCATGGTCCCGGAGAGCTTTTGTCGCCGAGAGCTCCTTTTCGGCTGTCGGAGAAGCGAAGTTAGGCCAAATGATTTTGAAATGGCCCGAAACTTCTTGTGTACTCCTCTTTTGGCTGTCTGGAAGAATCTTGCAGTTTTTGTTTGATTCTGACAAGATTTGATTTTTGGAAGCAGCATTGCCTATTTATGGCAGGTTGCGACTTCATGTAGCTCTTTGGATCTTGAAGAGGCAAAGTGACATTTTTGGTGTCAACAGTCACTAACATCCGTTCGACGTCGACGAAGCATCATCGTCTCCATTGTCTCCATCGATTAGGAATTTTGGCCACCATTGCCATTATCTCCATCGACTAGGGTTTTTGACAAATTCGAATGCTGTTTGAGTGGTGCTGGCCTTCGGATTGCAACTGGTTTTTACACATTTTAATTTCTTTTGTGTCATAATCAATTTGTATTTTATTTCCATGTTTCTATTTGCTTAACTGGGTTTTTGTCTCATTGTAACAATCTTTTCTGTATTTGGCTGTGCTCCTGGTAGCAATGAGTTAACAACACTTGAAGCCAGCAAAAACCATACCAAGTACATGGAAGTTTGAGATTTCAATGAGATATCATTAGGACTTCATTGGCTCTAAATTGTCAGGTATGCCCATCTCTATCTATCCCCCCTCCTTCCCTATGCAGTATGATTGAAATTTGTACATGACTTCATCATCCCTTTGGAATGTTCTATTATTTTCTTCTACAGACGAATGTTCTGTAGGTCCACACAGACAAAAAGTGGCCGAACGATTGAAATCTGCAAAACGTGTTACACTCAGTAGGTTTCTCCAAAGCAAAGGAATTTACAATGTTATGTTATTTTCTGTCAATCTCCCATTAAACTTGCTTGTGCCACCGTTTTTTCCTCTTTTTTATTTTTCTGGGATGGGGTTGAGAGAAAGGGGATGGATACAAACCAATATGATTGATTTTAATTTTTGGGAGAGGGGGCAATGATGCAGTTGACTGACTCTACTAAAACTCACCACCAATATAATGTCGCCTCTTCTTTAAAAATGATACACAAATTTCTATTATGTATTCTTTTCTCCCTAAATTGCAATGCCTGACAACCCAATCACCTAAGTCTCATGAAAGTACAAAAGAAATATGACCCCGTGTAGAAGAAACAAATAAAACCCTAGTAATTCCTATTCTCTCCTTAATACATTGTTGATCTTTATTAAAAAAATTTGAATCACATGTTTAGTTTGTGCTCCTTGGTTTTGATAAACCGGGGCCTTGCTAATTTCTTGTAAACATCCTCTCTTGTTGAAGGA
This sequence comes from Litsea cubeba, assembly GCA_012931725.1. NCBI lineage: Eukaryota > Viridiplantae > Streptophyta > Magnoliopsida > Laurales > Lauraceae > Litsea > Litsea cubeba. The sequence continues at coordinate 14,990,236 of CM022955.1, read as the reverse complement.
CCACATGTATCCTTTTCACCGTTGGGAAAGTTTGTGGTATTTGTAAATGTCATCAAATCCCCCCTACGTGAATCACCATGTCATAAAACAATTTGTAACATGATTAAAACAAGATATTAAACAAATCAGCAGTTACTACATTTGTTGTGATGGGTTGTGGTGGCACCTGTTCAAATTGAATGACGGTCTATTCCCTCACTGGCTGCTAAGCCGAGCGTATGTAGACCTTATGTGTGATGGTTGTAGACTTGCACATGCTTCATTATTTGTATGCAAATACATAAATATAGCTTGACTTCCATTTTGGAATAATCTGAACATCCGAAGGAGATCATCATCACCTCTTATGGTTATGAACGTGAAGCTTCGGCCATTATAATACTGATATTGCATATTTATAAGCTCATTATGAAGCTCCCAACCAGTTTCTTCGTTTATCTTTCCGAGTAGTTGATTGAAAGTTATATTGACATCAACCCATATTACCTTCTGCTCACCACCATTGTAGACCGGAAGTAGATTGCTTACGTCTAATATGCCATTAAAATGGCATATTATACATATCTCAATATTCTCCATCCTACCAAGGAGCACAGATTTCGAATAATAAGATTTGCTTTTGAATATTTTTTTAAGTTACTCACAAGCATCCATATAATCCATTAGGATTTAAGGTGTGAAAATAAATATCGGAATAAGTATTTCTTCAGTAAATAAGATGAATGTTTGGAATTACTAAGATTTGAAGGTTGTTAAATATAAAATAAAAAACTACTCTATGCATACATGGAAAATTAAAAGATTTAAAATATAAGCATTGACATTTAGGATACCATGAAGCTACACATTTCTATAACATTAACAACCAAATAACAATGCATTATCCGTTAAAAAAATTAAATAAATGCTTATCTTAATCAATTCTACACCTAAATATTCTAGCAAATTTATTTTACGTCTCATTCGTACTAATTCTCTACATTTAGCAAAAGTATATATATACCATAAAACACCCATTTTAATAAAATAATTGTGACAACATGGGGGTCAGTTAGTTGGTGCCATATCTTTGAGGTTTTGATGTTAGATGGTCACAAATACCTTTAACTATCATCTAGGCAAGCTGCAAAGTCGGGCGTCAATTGTGAAATCAATCAAGGACCACCGGAAAAAATAAATAAAAAAAAGGAGCATTCCAATTTCGTGGAACAATAGAGCATGATACAGTTTTAAGATCTTAACCGTTCATCTAATGAATATCACAATTCGTTGATAACTATTAAAAAATCTAAACCATTTAATCGTTTGCTTACTTATATATAGCATTAAAAAAATCATTAGCAATTTAAGATAATGATCAAAATGATGTCTGTAATGCCACAATAACAGGAAAAGGTTAAAAGAATATGTGGACATTCTGAGTTTGTGTTGGGGCGCACCATAGGACGGGATGAACAAGACATCCCACATTGTTTTTTGCAACTAGACATTCAAGCCAAATCCAGTTGTTGGTAATTCATGATATGAGAACAAGGGTATTTTTTTTAATATATCAACAACTGGATGTTCATAAAAAAGTGAGGCTCCACAAGTCCCACCTAAGGTCACTGTTATAATATTTACACAAAATATTTCAAATGTTTCCACAAGTGGGATTTCTTGTTTTCTAACTTTTTTTCAAAAGACACAAAAGAAGAAAAAATTAATACAATAAATAAGAGGGAGATACATACAAGGTGGGCAACATAGAATGAATACCTTAGACAAAGATGTGGCAGGAGATTCAATTGTTATATATGATAATGGCCTAAGGTTGACATGCTGAAAATGTGGCAGGAGATCACTTTTTATATATGGCAGGAGATCACTTGATACGTGGCAGGATCTACACTTGCAGGGCATGGAAGCAGAGAACCCATTTCAAAGAAGAAATCAACGGAATGGAAAGAAATTATAAACAGAAATGCATTTGTTGACATTAACCTATCATTTTTTGCTATATCGTAACATAAATTGCGATATCACAACTAAAAAAGTTGCGGTATCGCAACTTAAATTGGGATATCGCAACATTTGTTGTGATATCGCAAAAAAAAAAAAAGGGAAAATGGTCTGTACACTGGTACAGACTGTACGGAAAACGTCTGGGTAAAATGTTCATCTTTGCTAACAAGGGAGAAAAATCCAGTACTGTAGGTGACCGTTGGGAAATTTTCCCATAAAGTTTCCCAAAAAACAAACTAGTCCCAGTTCCTCTTGCTTTTCTCTCACTGTAGAAGGAAACCCACTCCCTCCCTATTTCTGGTCTCTTTGGCCAAATGAAAGAATCCAAAAAGGCGTACAAAGAAGTGGAAGATGAAAAGTGTTAAGACAGCAGAACAAGCATGGAGAGTAATGTGAAAGGGTTGAGTTTGAAGCTTTTGATAGACTTAAAGTCTCAGAAAGTAATGTTTGATGAGGCCCAAAAGGACTTGGTTGATTTCCTTGTTAGTCTCTTGGCCCTCCCTGTCGGCTTTGTTATTAGGCTCCTGAAGAATCATTCCATGGCGGGATCCATAGGAAACCTCTACAAGAGCATTGAATGTCTGAACAACACCTACGTCCAACCCGGCCTAGACAAGAACATGCTTCTGAACCCTAAATCACCATATCTTCCTTTTGGCCAAGGCCCTCCCCCTCTTCTTCTTCTAAAGGAGCATGAAACACCAAAGTTCTACACATGCAGCGGCGGTCACGAGTATAATTATTATGAGCATGGATATGTTGCTGATGTCCGTTGTGTTGCCTGTCCAAAGTGCAAGAATGCAATGACAACTGAGAAAACTTATGTTGCAAATAACGCTGTGGGTTCGTCTTTGGTAGTAGATGGAGGATTTGTCAAGGGTCTCGTTACCTATACTGTGATGGATGATTCGGTGGTGAAGCCCATGTCCACAATCTCCAGCATCGCTCTTTTCAACGAGTTCAAAATAAAAGATGTGGGTGACTTAGAAGAGCGTGTGTGTCACGTCCCCAAAATAAGAATTGGGGAAAACGTGAAAAATAAAATTTTAAATTCAAATTCCTGTGTTTAATACAACACAAGCTTCCAAAAGTGGACCCACATAAAATTTCAACATGTGGTGAGTCAAAATAAAATTTCAACAAATGCAACGGAAGCTTTATTCAATTGGTATTCAAAGTTTTTATAATAAAACCCATCACAAAAATCAAATAAATATCAATAGTTAAAGTTGCAGAATGAATAAAGCAATTACTAAGAAAAGGTTTATCATTGAGGAAAGTTCATCTAAGGAATTACTACGATGACGTTCTCTCTAAAGCAGGCTCAGACGGCTCCGAAACCGTCTCCAGCATCCCACTCGGGTTCGTCAGTTGGCTCAAACGTTTGAAACGTTTGATCCTCCTCCGTCTCCTCAGTAAAGTAGGGCTCGGTACCTATGCACCAAATGTAGTAACGTAAATAGCAAGAACATGATCATAATTCGAAATTAAGATATGATATCAAAACGAGTAAAAACAAGTGAGATTATAAGAAACAATGATAAAGATAAGGACAAGAAAGAACGTATGACATAAATCCAAAAGACACCAAATGGAGCAATATATAATTCACACGGAAACAAGTGTCCCCGTTTTGGGTGGTCAATCTTACATAATCGGGAAAGCCCGTCTACAATGTCGGTGGTCATAAACCGATCTATAAACACATAACAGGATAACTTGTTCACATACAAAGCGGATTATAAGTGATTCGGATACATCGGTGATCAACCGTCCACATACGATCTGCAGTCGTTCATAAATGACCCACATAAAAGGAAACATATATGCATAATAGACCCGAATAATAATGCTCCGACACAAGAGTCCTAAGTCAAAATGAAGGGCTGGTCAATCCATATCATAGTCAAATAACATATATCTAATTTGCCAAGCCACCTTATAATCCATAATACAAAGTAGGGTATGCATCTAAAGGAATACATAACCTAAACCAATATATGCATGCAAATACAAAGGTTAAGACATATTGTAAATCAATCCTAAGACATATTGTAAATCAATCCTAAGGTTAAACGTATATTCATATACCTGTCAACACACAATAATAACACTAGTAAGTTAAGGACGTTACATCTCTCGAAATTCATGGTGCATAGATCCAATGAAGGATTTCCAATAGAGATGTATTGACCCTTTCTCGCTAGAGTTCATTAAAATCATAACAGGTAATTGAATCATATGTCCATAAGATACCGTATGCCCAAAGACGGTTCTTATGTCAAGTCTAGGTAGATAATTTAAGGTTATTAGATCCATATGAATTCCCATACTTGATATCATAAATCCCCAAATTAATCAGAGCCAAAACAATGAAGAATAAACACAAATTGCCTAAGTACACTGAACGTTCGAACGTACGAGACCAACGTTCGAACGTTCAGGGTCTCGGTTTTTTTGGCTCAGGGGCGAGCAGACTCGAACGTTCGAACGCACGAAGGGAACGTTCGACGTCTCTGTCATTTTGGCTCAGACGATTCTGAACTCACTCGTTCGAACGTTCTAAAGCAACGTTCGAACGTTTGACGTTCAGAATGTTGTCCGAGTTCGTACAGTCACAGAAATTGGGGTTTTTCCCCTATTTATCCATTTTCCTCTCTTTTTTCCAAAAGAGAGTGCATCCCATTCAAATCCACACGAATCATAACCATTAGAAAGAGAATGGAATCCACATATCCATTTATAAAATCCTAATCTATCATTATCATTTAAAAAAAAGGGCAAATAGACAAACCTATATGCATTAGATAGGAATCAAAGATCAATTAACGCATTCAATAACAAATTATAATAATGTACTTGCCTTAGATCCGAAGTTGAAGAAATGTGCAGTAGGTTTCCTAACCAAAACCCAAATCGAGATTACCGGGGCGCTCGATCACAATCCTATCACCAATCTGACATAAAAGATGGGATAGAAATGTTCAGATGAACAGATATATGGTATTCCTACCCAAAACCTAACATTGAAAAGAATAAAAAGATAACCTAATAGTATAGATCTATTCCTAATGGTTTGAGGATAGTGTTACCTGTGATAAGAAAGTCGAACCAAGAATGATGGTATCTTTAGATCTTGATTCTGATGGCTGGATCTTAAGGTTGCAGAGGTTTGGGAAGTTGGAAGAGGAAGAAGACGAACAGGGAACGGGAAAAGTTGCAGAGATTAGTGGGGAGAGATAAAGACGTGCGATTATTTAAAAGAAGGGATTAGGTTAAGTATTGGGCTTAAGTCATTGGGTCGGGTCACACTGCGGGTCAAGTCATCTACCCACTAATCCAACTCACCAATCCACACCTCTAATCTATCATGTGCCCCACTTAATCCTACCCACTTAAATAACTAAAATACATTTAATTAAAATAATAGTAATATTCTAATAAAAATATAATTATAAATTATAAATGGGACCCAGATCTTACAGTGTGGTTCAAGTCGGAATGAATGAGGTATGACATTTCCTGATGAACCTGCACATACAAGCGCAAATAAACAGAACTGGACTTTAATGTGTGTGGAACTTGAATCACTGCATATTACTTTTCATCTCTTTAAGTAACAGGATTTGTTTTGTTTGTCTTGTTTTATTTTCATTAGGGATTGGCTATCTTGAAGGCATCGTTCGAGTCCAACACAGTGCTAAGTGCTAACAGATACATTCCTTGGGAACGGGGTAAAAAGGCATGCTTTTTTCCTAGCTGATGATAGTAGTGGTATTTTAAGAATCATCTATAGTTTTGTTCTTCTATGTAATGGGCATATTTCTGGTGCAGAGGCTCCAAGAAAGCAATAATCCGTTTAATTTGAAGAAGCTGAAGCGGTCTTCTTTGCGCTAACTGTGCCTAAAAGTAGAAGATTTATCCAAATGGACATTTTGATGGATGTCAATTGAAGTGTTGAATGCTGTAAAAAGGGCCGGGGAGTGGAATACTGAATCTGTGCTTATGGAAATTACTTATCTCTAGATGTTTTGACAGGGTCGAGTTTAGCTCATCGTCTAGCCAATGTAGGCCTCTTTTGGGGCGATGAGAGGGTGTGATTTGATAACTTGTTTTACTGGTAGTTTTCTATGCTGTTAAAGCTTGTGCAGCTGGTTTTATTGCAGTTATTTTCTCTTGAAAAAAGGATTTCTTTTTGTTCAATAACTTTTCAATTTGGATTCCATTCCATGAGATAATGACAAAAGGAAAATCAAAGTTGCTGGACTTTGCTTAAAAAGACACATTTTGATAATCATACCCAAAACCACTAAAGAAATCATTGGATTTATCAGTTTTTGACCAATATAGTAACTCAAAACAGCAAGGATGAAAAAATCAAGTTCACATTAGTAATCAGTCAATGGGAGCTCTAAACTGGTAAAAAAAAAAAAAAATTAATTCCGCAAAAAGAAACCTGATATTGTGATGCATGGATTTCTACCCTTGGATCTCCTAGGGGCAAACAAATGTGGAAAATGTCATTTATTATTATTATTTGGATGATGTTTTGAAGGGATTCAATCAAGTGTTAATTGATTCTGTGATGAAGAAGATAAAACTTATAGGGGCTTATTGGGTGTCGATCAGGCATCACTTTCATGGAATTTCGATGGACCAATTTATGTTGAGTTGGAAGGAGGTTGCTAACTCATGATAAATTTGAAGTCTTCTTGTTGTTTATGGGTGGCTGGTGGCTTTCATGGCATTTCGATGGACCAATTTATGTTTGAGTTGGAAGGTGGATGGGTGGCTTTCATGGCATTTAGATGGACCAATTTATGTTTGAGTTGGAAGGAGGTTGCTTACTCATGGTAAATTTGAAGTCGTCTTGTTGTTTTTGAGTGGCTGGTGGGCTTTCTTATTTTTTGTCTTTGAGGTTTTGCTTGATCTATTTTTTTTGTTTCCTTTTTTGGGTGTTTGAAATTTGAAGCTTGTTAGTATAGTTCTTTGGAACAGCTAGCTTTTTCAGTGAATGATTAACGCATGATACTGTCATTGGATTTTGGGCAGAAGAGAAAAGAGGTTTTTACCCGGCTTACCTTTAGAGGTAACTTTTTCCTCTCCCTTTCCAACATCTTCAATTTTCTCCATACCTTCTCCATTTTAGGGTAAATGATAAAACTGCTCGGACTTTCTTTTCTTAAAGCACTTCTATTACTTGATTTTTACTTCTTTTTTCCTCTCGGTATGATTTTTTTTCCTCTTTTCGTTCCAAACCTTTGATCATTGCAACTTGTGTGGCCCACCTTCATGTGAACAATCCACATTTACATGTTGAAGTGAAATCAAATACAATGAACATATTGGGAATGATTGTTCATATGATCAATTTTAAATAATGATAGGTGGGCATTAAATGCGATAAATTAATTATTTCTTCATTTCTTTTTTAAGATTGGTCTTTTTGTCCATGATCCAAAATGTACATTTTCTGGGTCATAATACCAAAAACCACATTGATTGATAGATGGTGGGATGGAAGACTCATGGGTTTTTAGTTTCCTGTCTTGTCTAGGTTCAATTTGATTGGATGCAAATATTTCTTAGGAATTATAAGGAACCACTTTACCATTAATTTTTTATTCTGAATATATAACATCATTGGAATTGAATTCTCGGGAATTCATTATCATAAAAATATGATTGGGTGGTCAATTAGAATGGATTTGAATTTCACTACAAGAAAATACATTTTTAGCGGCGAACTTATAGCGGCGGCCAATCTGACACATCGCTGTAACACAATTTTTAAGCTACTTTTACTGGCGGCCTTCGCGTCGTCCGTCGCTAGAAACATTGATCTAATGGCGCCAATAATTCGTGGCAAAAAATTTTGTTTTTACCGACAGTCAAGTGGTGGATGTCGCTACAAATTATTTTTAGCGGCGGCCATAAGTGGCACCCGACGGTAAAAATTGTAACCCATCTAATTTATCCCTCTCTCTCGCTCATCTCTCCCTCACGGTATCTCACTCTCTCAATCTCATCCCTCTCTCGCTCATCTCTCCCCTGTGCACCTCTCTCTCAATGTGTCTCCCCTGCGCATGCACCCCTCCATCTCTCTCACTCTCTCACTCTGTCACCGGTTGAGATCGCCGATGCATCCTATCTTTCTGGCCATCCATCCCCACTGACCATCATCGATCCCAACCCATCATCATCATCGCCCGGTGAAATCAGAACTCTTCTCACAGCCCTATTCTAGCCCGGTGAAATCAGGACATCTTTCTGGCCATTTTCCTCTTCTCACAGCCCTATTCTAGCCCATCTGCCACCCCTGTAATCATCCAGAACCCACCCCCCATCACCGTAACCAACACTCCATCTGTAAGTCTCTCACTCGCTCCCCTGCAACTCTTCTTCTCTCACCATCTCTCTCATTTTCTCACTCATCTCTCCCCTGGCAAGCCATCCCCATCTCGTCTCTCCCCTGCGCACGCCCATCTCTCCCCTGCAACCCTTCATCTCTCCCGCAACCTCCACCAGCATACCCACCTCTTCTCTCACCATCACTCCCACTCTCAATCTCATCCCTCTCTCACGCCGTCCTTTACAGCCGATCCGACTGAAATTCCTATCCATTCGCCGAAGAAGGAGGGTCGCCGCCGCTACCGTCGTGCCTTGACCGGAGAGGAAGGAAACAAGTAAGAGGAGAAAACTCAGGTATTTCCCCCTTTTTTTATGCATGGTTCTGTCGTGGTTTCATTTTTGTATGCTTCTTCATTGGGGGTTTTCATATCATCTTAACACTTTGAAACTTTGAAATAATATCATCTTAACACTCTGAAACTTTGAGGATCATAATCCCCTATCCTTTAAACAGTCCCTGGTTCATATCCAGCCCCAAACCAGGTTAAGCAGAATGGGATAGGACCAACCCGACTCATTCACTGACGCCAGCTATACAGAGCAAGGAAGTGGAACAGATTCTAGCCCATCCAGGCTCTTTCGGACCATTGTTGGGCACTAATTACTAGCTAGCCTACAAGGGCAGGGCACACCCTTGGGTAGAGTCCAGATTTACAAACAAGTGACCCTAACACCAATCCCCTTTGGCCCCTTCTAGTCTACTGACTAATTCGATTTGTATAATCTCACATCATCCTATTTTTCTCTCCTCTAGTTATTGATGATCTGAAGATTTTCTCTCCTTGAAGTTTTTTAGTACAGTGTTTTTGAAGTGTGATTGAGATCGATGCTACACTCAATATGTTGGATTCTTGATGCCCCTGATTCTGGGCCATGAATGGTGCACATTATTGGACATGATTTTCATGTCTGGCGTGTCTTGTTGTATGCCTGACACCAAAATAAAAGAATGAATAGGTGAAGGTTTATGAGTGAAAAGATGACAGTAATGAGATGTTTACTTTCTCATATTAGGCAGAGTTTCATCACTATCTAGGAGCTGATGGACAGGTAAAACTGAAAATGTAGAAAGTGATGATGACAAGGGGTACAATGATGGAGGGAGAGTGACTAAAATAATGCATTATCTCTTATATGTGTATTATTGTACTTCATTTCCATGTGTAGCATGTGTTACATACCTGATCAACACAAAAGAATGAAAAATCAAAACCCTTCATAAGCAACCAATCATTACCATACATGTTAGGGAAGCTCCAGTGTACTTCCTATCCATAAGAAAATTGCCAGCTTATCTTCATTGTGAACCATCCAAACATGATTACTGAAGTCCAACTTTCGATTTTCGGGCCCTGTAGCAGGGTTCTTTTTTTTAACAGGTTGAGATATTACTTATGCATTGTCCATACTCCATATTGAAGGAATCCCTAGTTGGATCAAAAGTCATGAGCATCCAAAATAGTAAAAAGTGGCAACTAAAATAAGCCAACAAGCCTTAGAAGATTCATGGGAAGTTGCAATTACTCATACATTGGATTTCAGCTTCACTGAAAAACTATTAGCCAATTGATCCAAGGTTTCACTGAAGCTGCCGTGGGTGTTGAGTGTGGTAGGGATGATGAAGGGTATGTGAGTGCGTTGCACAAACTGCAGGGGATGGTGAGATGGGTGGTAGAGATGGGAGATGGTCTGGGATTTAATAGAAACAGGGGGAGGTTCTGATTCAATTGTGCAGCTGATTTTCTTTGAGAGCGTGTGGCTCTCGGATGTGGCTGCATCATTATAATGTGTCTTTTGATTTTGTTATGATGGTTATTTCCTTTTTTCCTTTCGTTTTACCTCTCTATAGCCCACATGAAGAATGGAAATGAAAGAAGATTTTGATATACCAAAATTCGAGCGAGCACCAGTCATATTCAATGGTTGGGGTGTATTTTATCATATATTTTGATTTGAATGGTAGGGTTGTGTTCTTTTCCCGGTTTTTCATATTCAATGATTGCGCTATGCGATTCTGTGTGCGCCATTTTGGGTCTGAGTTAGGCACGAGGGTAGGCAATGGGCACAAGCTTTTCATCATCAAGGTTGAAGAAACCTTTCCCCATCTATACCCTAGGCCACTAGAGAAATCTTTTTCCACTCAAACCTTAATTTTCACTCCAACAACATTGAATGCATGAAATCAATACTTCTGCCGGTGGAGGAGAGAAGTTAGAGACAAAATAGAGATGAAGGTGAAGTGCCTGGCCGAGAGCCTGCGTTCTATGGGTTGTGTGTGGGCTTGGATTATGGATGGTTTGCAAGTGGGAGAGATGGCTGCAACAATATATTACATGCATGTATGGCATAGATCCCATAAATGCTTTGTTTGATCTTTGTTTTTTTGTCTAAATCGTGGCTTGGTGTTACATGGTTCTATACAATGTTGTCAACTTGATTGTGTTTTGCACGCCATCTTTAATGGTTAATGTCTAAGGCATCCATAAATTCCAAATCAATCTATTTCAAATCAACCTATTTAAAACTTGATCAAAATTAGATTGTTAATGTCTATTTCACAAAAAAGAAATTAGATGGAATTTATGGTTGCCTATTTCGATCAAATCAACCTATTTGTTGAAGGATTCAGTAATTAGATGGCCATCTATTTCTCAAATCAACCTATTTAAAACTTGATCCATTTGAAACAAGGCCTAAGGCATGACTTTGTATTTAAGAGCGACATTGAGGGCTCATTACTTGAGCATCTATAAATTTCACAAAAAAAGAAAAGGGTATGGAATTCATGAAATTCCAAAAAGTCATTTGAGATGTTTTAGGTGAAAAAACAAACAGTAAATATAATCTTTCATCAGTTAGAAGTAAAGGTTCAGAGTACTCAAAGAGTTCTTATTTAAAACAATCCCCTTCAGTTCAGAATTAACCCCTTCTCTTTTATCTAGCCATGAAAGTTTTCAATTATTAACCAGTGAAAGTTTTCAAGTTAAAAAACTAGAGGCAAAAGAACAACAGGCAATACCAAAGGCTCCACTAGTCAAAACTGTATCCTGTAATGGTAAGCTAAATGGATATATGCTTTGGACCTTTTCTTTTAAATGCTGGACTTGGAGCAGACCAATTCCTGTACAGCAACTCCCACCCTCATGAACTAAAACCAAGATTATTTTTCAATAGGGTCTACTTATGCCACCCTCATGAACTCAAACAAAGATTATTTTTCAATAGGCTCTAGTTATTTCATCAAAAAAGGAAGAAGAAGAAGGTCTAGTTATTTTTGGGTGGGTATGAGTTTTACCATGACATTTGTAAAACCTGACATGCTGCCACCCTCATGTGCAAGAAATAAAATTTGAGTGAAACTAAATAAACACAATAAGTTTTTGGGTCCTTGAGTATGAAATATTCATGGACCAGCTGGACCTGGACCTAGGCCTAAATTAAAAATAGTTTTTAATACTGGACCCATACTAAGTATTCTCAATTTGGGGTTTTGTGCTATTGGACCTATTTTCATCCTCCAAATACAAATAGTGTTTGATTGATAGATGAGCCCTGCTACCTGCACCAATGAGGAGCCCGGGCTGTGGCCCGGCTCCCCATGGGAGCCGTTGGATCCCAGGCGCACATGGGATCCAACGGCTCCCATGGGGAGCCGGTCCACAACCCGGGCTCCCCATCGGTGCAGGGAGACTTTTGCCTGATAGATGAATCAGGTATGGTGGTGCCTTTTTTATTTAAACTTTGAAATCGGATCCAGATCTGGTATAGGATCCTTGTGTGTCCAGTTTGAGGATTTTGGCTCAAAACTGATTCAAGCTCTGTATGTTTTAAAAATATACTCTGGTGTTTGGTTGGTATCGCATCACAACCCCCACTTGGGCATTAGTCATGAAAAAATTCCAAGACACTCATTTGGGCCTAGTTTTGTTTAGGGTGTGGGGTTGTGTGTGTAGTAAAGTAAAAGAAGAGTAGCAGTTGAAGTGGCTGCAAGAGTAAGGAACATGTAGCCCGCAGCTGTTGCCTATTATATGGTTTGTCTTTTTATAGTGGACTTGGGTACTATTTTATGAATGAATTGAATATATGTGATACTTAAGAATGTGGCTTTTTTTTTTCAAAATATATATATATATATATATATCTGGAATGTGTTATGTGGACATGCCTGACTTGTTTTTACTTGAATGAATGAATGGGTGCTGATATTTATTTGAAAGAGCAGTTTGGAACTAATGGAGATAGATGGGGTGTGGTGCATGTGTGATCTAATGGGCTGGGAATGGTATTGAATTTTAGACATATTGATAGCACAAGTTGTGTGATTCATCATCTGTATCCATCTTTTTATTTTTAATCTGATCTTATCTCCTCTTGATCTTTTCATATTTGTTTATTTCTGTCATGTTTTCTACGAATTCCTTCTGATTTCTTTCTATCATTGTTGTTTATTCTTTCTATCTTCTCTTGGCACTTTCTTATAAATTTCTTTGCCAATCAAAAGAGAAATAAATCCATTTTGTACTTGTTTCCAATTAATCAATATGCATGCATAAATCTAAAGAATGTCAGTATCATGTCATCTCTTTAGATGATCTGCCATCTGTGCTCAAGATGCTGACTGTTGGATTCCATTTAAGACTCAATGGACGACCTATATATTCTCCTAAGAACTAGATTTTTCCATGGCATCTTTCTGTTCCTTTTGCCTTTTGTTGTACAATTTTTCAAGTATGCAATGCATTTTTATTCGAAACATATTTATTGGTTTTCTTTTTGACATATTGGTCTTATTGTGATGATTTTCTTGTGCAAGTGAATATTAGCTAGTTACACTTGCTTCCACTTGTAAAGAATATGCTAAGATGGGTCTTTGTAAATTATTAGCAGGTATTTTTGTGATAATTGTGGGCAAATATCTGTATATAAAATTTACTGCTTTTAGCGGCGGCCACATGCTCGCCGCTAAAAGCAACATTTTAAAAAAAAATACTGCTTGTAGCGGCGGCCACAAGACCGCCGCTATAAAAAAATATTGCTATTACCGGCAGCCAATATTGATATTACCGGCGCCAAGGAAAAAATAAACCCCTCTTTTAACGGCACTCGGAAGGCCGCCGCAATTTTTAGCATCGGCCATTTTTACTATTACCGGCGGCCAACGGGCAACGCTAAAAGTTTTTTTCGTCGTCCAACTAAGCAACGAATCTATTGCCGGCCGCCGCAAAAAGCAGTTTTTGTTGTAGTGTTTCTAAGAATTCAAAGAACACATTATGCCGTGAAAGATAAGATCTATTTGTTCACATGAGATTGAGTTCCTACAAATTCAAAGGAACGTATTTTACCATGAATTCCCTTATCTTGAAATTTATAATATGTTTATTGGCGTGAATAAAATTCTTAGAAAATCAAAGAAACCCGCTTTACCTTGAATTCCTTATTTTGAAGATATAATTGGATATTTTTATTTAAATAGAACTGAGTTTCTAAAAAATATTTTTTTCTTCTTGTCATTTTAAGAAAATATTAAAATAAAATTATAAAGTTATTGACCATTTTTTTATTTAAAAATCGAGGTCAATTTTGAATTTAATGCATATTATAATATGGGATGGCTGGCAAACAACTTAATTCAAAATTTATTGAATTTTCTTGGAAATTGCCAAATAGCAACAATACCACAATATTGTAATGTTACAATATTTTATCATGTAAGATCTTATTCTCCTCGTATATAAATATAGAAATATTTTATTGTGTACATGTCCAAACATGTCCTAAGATCCAAAACAATATAAAAAAATAAAAATTACATGTTAGATCTCTACTTCTTAATTACATATACCAATGCTATAGGTTTTTATCTCAGCTCATTTACACTAATGCATTCTCAATCCACAAATGCAACAATATAAATTTGTCAAAAGTCCAAACTCATTTACAAAAAGCATTTCCCTTAAGTCATACCTCATTTTGTGGGTATTTTAGTATATAAAAGTTGTAAGTGTAGGTGTGGGGGAATATTCAAACTTTGGATAGGAGAGAAAAATCATCTTTAGAGGTAAGCTAAAGGGAAAAGCCTCGACATAAAATAAAAAATGAAACGACCAGAGCCATACCGCTCTGCTGTTGTTTTGGGGCCTTGTTATTATCTCGTAGAATTCAAGTTTTAGAGGGACTAAATTTTAAAACCTTAGAAAAAACTAAAAGCTTGTAGAGGCCTGTCTCTTATTTACTCTACCCGTTGCCATCCATAGACTGATTTGAGTTAAATGAATTATGAGTTATCCTGACAATCACAACCTGTTGTTCAAACTATGTTTGCTGGAACCCATTGATTATAGATCCGTAACGTTTGGACTTTTAGTTTCGATAATAGAAGCTTGAAACCCCATTGATTATATCTGGAGCAATATATGGACAGGGCCTGAGCTATAGATTTCAGATCATGTTTTTGTATGCTTGAAGGCAAGTTTTCAGAGAAATGGTCCACATCTTCTACACATTGAAGGTAATGATGTACTCACCCCTATCTAGATACAAAAAGTCTACATGGACTTCCATAACTCATCTAGATATCATGGTCTACAAGTCCTTTGACTTCAGCAAGTTCTCTATAAAATGACAAAATGATGAGAATCACAAAGGCATGCAGAAGCTTGAAAGCCAACTCTAGTTTGTGGGCCCTATAATGCTTTACAATTGCAGTTATGTCACTTGCACATGGTCCCTAGTCACAGACTTGATTTTGCTTGATGCGAACGAGGATTCCTCTAACTAGAGAAGGACTGTTCCATCAGCATCCTCTGTACTGAATCTGAGTGCCAATGATGGTGATGGTGATGCTGCTTCTGTGATATGGATGCCCCATCTAATTAGAGACTTTAAAATAATAGAAATTCTGTCTAGATATTCTATGAATGAACCCAACTAAGGAGTCTCATACTCTCATATCCAGCTCTACTTGGACATCACATCATTATCACCATTGACCATTGACCTTATTAAATTCTAAGAGAGATTTTGAGTCTATTTATCTACTTGGACGTCACATCATTATTACCAACAATAAAGTAATACCCTTCCTTACAAGAACTCAGACCATAAAAGCCCTCATCACCAAAGCCAAACAAGCCACTTGTTCCCACTCTCCCCAGAACCTGCCATCCATCTTCATCTCTGCTGCATCTCTCTTCTTCTTCTTCAACCCATCACCCATCTTCATCTTCACTATAATTGCAACCTCCATACCAAGTCGTCCAAACCCACTGCATATTTATCCCAGCCAATCATCTTCCTGACTTCCCATCTCATGTTCATAGAAATCCATCACACATCAACGTCCATCTTCTGCTGGAACCCAACCTGCAAACCTGCAATTTACCCGTCTCTCATCACCTCTTTCAACCAGAAGCCAAGCCATAGCCAACACCTCTCTGCCTCACCACCTGTGCTTGCTGAAACAAACCCACATCCCTATAGCTTCATCAACACCAATGCCTCATCTCTCAAAACCAACATAGCCCATTTTCCCATGCTCACCAGTGACCACAGCCTGCGTAACATCACACCCAATAACCAAACCGGTCCAACTCACACTGGCCAGGAACGAGTCCACTTGTTACCACCCAATTTGCCTCCAAATGACCACCCACCCAATTAACCCATAACCATAGTCAACCTGAACCCACTGCTCATACTTTCACTAGAAGCAGCAGCAGCAGCAACACCAAACATCCCTGCTGATGTTGTTTGGAGTAAAAAAAAAAAAAAAAAAAACGAAAAAAGAGGCAGGAAGGCCTTTTATCATCTGTATTAAAATTTCTCAGCCTTCATTGTCTTCACAATCTCTTCAGGGATTTTTTCCAAAAAATCCTCTAGAAAAACAGAAATTTTCAAAAAATATCCCAGTGATCGGTTTAATTAAAAACGAATGCATTTTCATTGGGCCTCTTGAAAGAATGGAATCGTATAAAATAGTGGAGATTTTCACTTACAAAAACATTGAAAATGATGAAAATGGTTCAACAGTGCCAATGCTAGATTATTTACTTATAAAAATCATCCAATGTCGGTATCATGGGAACCTCATTTCTAAAAGTAAAACCACTTGAAATGAGGATTCTTTTTATATTGGTATTGTGAAAAATCTCAACTACGAGTGTGTTGGCCACTGATAGAACACACTCTATTCGTGCATAGTTTGTCCCTTCAAATCCATTAATGGGTCACCTCTGTAATCCAAATTACTCCAATCCACTTTTCCACATTGTTCTATCACTAAAAAAAAACCACTCTAATTAGTCTTTTTTTCATTGATATTCTAATTAGTCTTATAGCTCACAAAAGATGATTCCATCTAAAATAAGCTATTGAAATAAGGAGAAAGAATCAATCTAAACAATGAAAATAACTTCAATTGGAGTAAAACTTTCCCTAATAATATAGTAAGGTGGCACATCATCACTACAATCATCATCGTCAACATCATGATCATCAGCACTGCCACCACCACCACCAAAACCATCATTGTTATAATCACCACAATCATCATCCACCATCAACGCTACTGTCCTAACCAGCACATAAGAAAGGCAAGACTTAACGATTTTTTTTATGTAAATTCCAAGTTTTGGGAGATTTTATATTGTAGAAAGTTTTCTAAGGGGGAAGATGCACGAAAAAATATTCAACTTTTTAAAAAGAATCTTTTCTTCTTGCTTTCTTGGATTGCCAAACAAGCTTCTGAAGTTAAGAAAATGGAAGATTATATTTTCCTTATTTTACTCCTATTTTCATCCAGATAACCCTCATTTCAATGAATTAGCATTTGCCGCAATTTTCTATCAGTTTATCATATATAGCTAGCAAAGCAGGCCTGTGCCAAGCCTGTCCCCTGATAGATAAAGCACTAGTGTTTAATTTCAAATTTCCATGAGAATCAATCAATAGGCTCATCACATTTTCAGATATTTGCCAATCCAAGGCGCCACTACTGCTCTCTCCCCTGTATTCAGTTGGTACAGACAAATGTAGAACATAGGTCTGGTCCAGGCCCCAATAGGAAACCAGTCTCCTATGCAAACACCAGTAACAGACAGTTTGAGAAGAAAATGCACAAGCAACCAGAGGAAAAAATGCCCAAGAACAAAGGATTTAAGATTTCCAATATCTGTACCCCTCATCCAGTGGGCTCTCCAGCAAATCAATAGCTTGGATCACCAAAACATGGGCTCCTCAAATGCATCAAGAAATGAGGCCCAGGGAAATATTAATCATTCCCCAATATCTTTGTGGATGCCTATATTTTTCAGCACATAGTTAACAAGAGATTCAAATATTCAATATGCTCAATACGCATGGCAGACCATGACAAAAAAATTAAATACAGATCAATGGCTTGTATAACTTATATTAGCAGCATGTCAGCATGTAATAAATAACAAAAGTCCCAACAGTTTACAACTCACCAACCAAAACGATATATGATATATCCTACCACCATGAATTGCTTTATGGTGAATGCCCTTCGTTAGCCCCTCTCATAACTGCAAAAAATTTAGAACATATAATTACTATTATAATGACAGTGGAGTGCCGGAATCTGCCAGTAGTGGGGTCTAATAAGCCAGCTGAAAAAAGGCAATAAAGCACAAGGTGTCCTCTGTTTAGAACCATAAGTTGAGGTGTCCTCTGTTTAGAACCATGGTCTTGCACTCTTGGCTAGATGCTAGATCACTGATAACATACCTCTAGATTGAAACCAACTGATGTTGCTAGATCACCATAAAATTGCTTTAGGATAAACACCTTTCACTCCTTGTTTATGACTTTGGGGACTTTGATATATGGCTCCTCATAGCATGGAATGCCAGCTAATATTGCCTCTCTATGTTTAGAAGGGAAAAAAAGTGTTATTTTGTTATTAAACACAACAATGTGCACAAAAACCAGAGAAAGAAAAGGTTCAAGTTTATGAAGTACAGGAAAGGAAAAAAAAATTAACCCTCACCTGTTTTCAAATATTTCAGGTGAATCAAGTCGAGAGTTGCCATCAACTTCAGTGTCTGCAACCAAACTGTTGCAGTTAGCAGACACGTTTACCACTCCATAATCCATATCTACTGCCCCAGGGATATGAAAAAAAGAGTAACGACATGGAAAGGAGAAAAGAAAAAAAGGAAAAAGAAGTCGAAAGTTAAAAAGAAAAAAAGGAAGAAGAAGAAATCATCCCATGTTCTTGATTGGATGGAAGTTTCCATGCTGTTGGCTTTATATCACATGTCACACATTGAATAGTCAGTGGCCCATGCATATTCAATTCATTATGAAATTATATGAGTGGGCTCGCTTTTTGAAAGAGTGCCCCACATTGGTTGACTGGTCATGATCATGGAAACACCCAACGGTTGGGTGACGTCTGCAAGTACCGACTAGTGCGATGGGTGGACTATCCAGCACATGGATGCTCTCTCTCTCTCTCTCTCTCTCTCTCTCTCTCTCTCTCTCTCTCTCTCTCTCTCTCTCTCTCTCTCTCTCTCTCTCTCTCTCCTCTCTCTCTCTCTCTCTCTCTCTCTCTCTCTCTCTCTCTCTCTCTCTCTCTCTCTCTCTCTCTCTCTCTCTCTCTCTCTCTCTCTCTCTCTCTCTCTCTCTCTCTCTCTCTCTCTCTCTCTCTCTCTCTCTCTCTCTCTCTCTCTCTCTCTCTCGTTTTGGGTTCTGCAACATCCCCCTTTCCTGTCCAGCATCCCAGCCAATGGAACCCACCTCTCTGGAACCAATGCAGCTGACTGAACCCAGCGACGAAGCGACAATCTAACTCTCCATAGAACCCGACCCTGTGCCTGATTCACTACAACAAATTTCGGTTAAGTCAGGAACCTTCTTTCTCCAGCAAACCGAAAACGGAAAAAAAAAAAATCCAAGCGCAGCGTTCTATCTTCCAATCCAAATAATTGACCTCCTGCTGCAACCAGAGAGTGATCAATGTGGCCCACCTCTAATCGGTGACAGCAGGGGAAGGGTTTCAATCCAACCCTTCTGCCTCCTTGGTGTCCTGATTTAAGACAGAAACTCAAGACTCTGTTTTCCCTTTGCAGCAATCAATCTAGCTGTAGCTGCCCCACCTGAGATCCGGGATCCAAATCCCTCTCTTTGTTCCGGCACTGATTAAAGGAATCCACCGACCCTCTTCTCTTTGGAACCCAGGCACCAAACCGAACCCTAAGCCTTGTATCTGAACCCAAAAACCAACCGGCGGTGGTCCAGTGGTTCAACTGTGACAACTGACAAGTGGCTTTCACAACAAATACCTCTCTGCCCCTCCTCTATGCATCTTCGTTGCACAAGAAACAGAGTATGAAATCCCTTCCTTCTCCAGAAGCAGCAGCGAGAAGTCGAAAAGTGGACCTAATCCTATTATCCTTGATTCCACAACCAGCTATGCAGTGTCGGGTGGCTGCAGCCTCTCTTCCATGCGTCTGAACTGAACTAACCAGTTCAGGACTGTTTCAATCTCCGCAGTTTGGAAGATGGATCCGGGCAGACTCCCAATCCTTTTTTTCTCTCTGATCTGAGATAACTCAGTAACTCACCATCAACTCGCGAAATCTGAGCGATCCAAACCTGGATGCTCTAATACCAACTGGTGCAAACCAGATTGCTTGAAGCAGTCGATGCAACAAAATCCAACATGCTCACAGGTTAAAGTCTTTTTTCCTCAATCTCCAAAAAAAATAATTCTCCTCTCTTACATTGCTTACATAGGCTCCACAAACAACACCGACACATCTCAGCCATTGAGATAAGGCTTGGGATCTAATTTTGACCAATGAAAAAACACAGGAAAATACTAAACTGCCCTCGACAATGTGCTACAAAACACAGCTGAAGATGAAAATAAAAAGAATACAAACACAATAATGGGCCAGGGCCATACAGGCAGATGTATAACTGTGATCTACATCAAATCTATGTCATATGCCCTTCCTCAACTGAGAAAAGCCACAAGGACTTATCAAAGGTTGGGAATCAAGTCTAAACCTACATTACATGCACAAGAATCTCTTTCAATTCTAAGCATATATTGATCGTTAGTCTTAATCATGTGGTAAGAGCAGGTGGATAATATAACTGATCATGTATGCATAATTTCTTACTCATCTCTTTAATTATTTTTCTTGTTCTGATTATTCTATATTGGATCAATGATGCATATTTCAAAACAGCAGCCACTACGCACATTATCGGCCGTGGCGGTTAAGGCCACTGTGCTATTTTGAAAATAACGACGCTATAGTCTAAAACCTAGTGTAGTTGACCATTTTTTATTTAGAACACTGTTTTTCCCATTTCTTCTCCCCAATAGCCTTTCCTAAGTTGTCTCTACTCTTGTATGGTTCCAAATCACTAAAAAATACAAGATTGGCTGCTACACAACATTCAAATTTTTTTGACCATTTAAAAATCACGCCGCTACGATCCTTGCTATGATGCTGCCATTCTCTTCAACTGAAAAGTATTGTAATATGAGAACTAAACAAGGGGATTTTGATTAAATAAAAAACAGAAATCCAGCAATGAGTGCTGGTCGACACCCTTAAACAGGTTATATACAATTGCCGACTGTGGTATATACCCAGTCAACCGTTGTCCTCCCTCGTTTTCTAACCTACCATATGCAAGGATTGAATGATGATGATTTCTGTTTTGTATGGATCTTAATCACAACATACTCAGAATCATAGAATGGTGCCAGGAAAAAGCACACAGAGCACAAAAGGTTGTTGCAGGACCTTTATTAACTTAAAAATTTTCAGTCGAGCATGCACAAGTTCGTAACAGTTGATTGCTAAAGCCACAAAATCTTAATGAAATCTAATTACACTCATAATCCAGCCATGTCAATCACTAATTGCTATATTAGAAAGCCCACATTGAAAGAAACAACAAGTAGATTTAGAGGAAATCACAGAAATTTGCATTTTCCAGAAATACTGGGTCATGTAGACCTCTCTGGACATGTACGTGGTGTTAGAATGTAAAGAGCAAAATGAGAGAGAGAGAGAAGATTGGAGGAAAGTTGATTCCTCAAAGGAGGATCGACCAACCATTTATAAACAATTTACCCTAATCACATGCTAGTAATCAGTAGTAATTACAATCTAATTACAATCAAGAATTAAGGAATAAAGAATATCTAAAGAATATCCTATCTCTATACATAGAAGAAAATCAATGAAACAGCCTGTATAAGGCTTATCCTAGACCCACACGTGGGATATTTTACATGGGTTAAAAACCTGATTGGGCTGGGCCTAGGGCCTGTTAGCATAAGTCCATTATCTTCTACACTCCCCCTCAAATTGATGTGGTAAGGCAGAAAACATCAATTTGTTAGTGAGATCATGATGACGCGTTTTGGGGAGGGCTTTTGTGAAGATATCCGCCAACTGGTTAAGAGTAGAGACATGAGGCAAAGTGATCTTCTCCGTAACAACATGCTGACGGATGAAGTGGCAATCAGTCTCAATGTGCTTCGTTCTTTCATGAAAGACCGGATTGTTTGCAATTCTCGTAGCACTGGTGTTGTCCCCATGAAAAGGTGTAGATCTACCAATGATGACACCGAATTCACAGAGAAGACGGCGTAGCCAGATGATTTCAGCACTCGCAGATGACATGGCCCGATATTCAGCCTCAGCAGAAGATTTAGAGACGGTCGTTTGCTTCTTACATTTCCACGAAATCAAGAAGTCCCCAAGAAACATACACCAGCCAGTGGTAGAGCGCCGAAAATCTGGGCAACCAGCCCAGTCAGCATCCGAATAAGCTGATAAGTGCAGAGAAGCGCCCGAAGAGTAGAAAAGACCATGGTTAAGGGTGCCTTTGACATAGCGGAGTATGCGCAAGGCAGCAGCAAGGTGAGGTTTGTGAGGATTGCTCACAAACTGGCTAACCGTATGAACGGCATGAGAAATATCTGGTCGGGTCATAGTTAAGTAGAGCAAACTACCTACTATTCGCCGAAAAACAGAAGGATCAGCTAGGGGCTGGCCATCATCCCTACGGATCTTGCTGTTCAATTCCATAGGAGTATCAAAAGTGTGAGCATCATCAAGTTGTGCCGAAGTTATTAAATCTTTAGCATATTTCCGCTGATGAATCCGAATGCCAGATTTGCTACGCATGAACTCTAGCCCTACAAAGTAGGTGAGAGGACCAAGATCCTTCATTCTGAAGTGGCGAGTGAGATGACGTTTGAGATCTGTAATACCGGCACTATCATTGCCACTGATAATCATATCATCAACATAGACTAAGAGAAATGTGTAGCCTTTTGATGTCCATCGGAGAAAGAGGGAACTATCAGAGTGACTCTGGCGAAATCCAGCTTGAAGGATAGCTGCCCGAAATTTATCAAACCAAGCCCTGGAAGCCTGCTTAAGTCCATAAAGAGCTTTCCTCAATTTACAAACATGGTTTGGAGGACAAGCATAACCCGGAGGGGGTTTTAAATAAACAGTTTCATGTAAGTCGCCATGAAGAAAGGCGTTTTTGACATCCATTTGCCATAGGGGCCAGTTATGTCAAAGTTGCTAGCCAGTAATCCCAAAACCAATTGGTGATAGGAAACTGCACAAACAACTACTTAACACCCCCCCTCGGGCGGGACACCGCCCGGATCCGAAGCACATGCCCGCACAAGACTATAACGCGGCATGGGGCCTTTTTGCCCTGCGCATTTTGCGCCCGCACAAACACACAACGCGGCATGGGGCATTTCTGCCCTGCGTGGTTTCGAACTCGAGACCTCAGGCTCTGATACCATGTCAAAGTTGCTAGCCAGTAATCCCAAAACCAATTGGTGATAGGAAACTGCATAAACAAACTACTTAACAAGTTACGTGCTGCAGCTACACGAAGGAGGGTGCGAACAGTGGTCATTTTAGCCACTGGTGCAAATGTCTCCTCATAGTCAATGCCATACTCCTGCTTGTAACCTTGTGCCACCAATCTGGCTTTGTAGCGGTCAAGACTCCCATCAGAGTTAACCTTTATAGAGTAGATCCATTTACTGCCAATCACAGAAGTGCGTTCAGGAGTCGGTACCAAGTCCCATGTGTTGTTTGCTTCAAGAGCAAGCAACTCCTGAGTCATAGCATCCTGCCAATATGTAATCTTCGAAGCCTGTGAATAAGAGGTGGGAATAGGAGCACTATCCAAAGAAGTGAAAAGAGCAGGGAAGCCATATCTGTCAGGAGCAACAGAAGGACGACTAGAGCGTCGCAAGGGTATAACACTATTGGTGGAGGAAGTATTAATACCTGAGGGTGTAGGAGGCAGTTATTGGGAGATGATCAGGAGAAGGAGACCCCACAGGAGGAACCTTGTTACGCCGGACATAGACTTTGGTAATAGGTGGTGGTGGAGAAGTAGTCGCAGGAAATTGTGGCAGATAAGAGACAGCAACAGGATGTGTATCCATACGCAAAGAGAAGAAAGGAATGTGTTCTAAGAAGATTACATTACGACATATTCGCATGCGTTTCTCAGATTGATCATAGCATAGAAATCCCTTGTGTTGAGTACTGTAACCTAGAAAGAGACATTTGGCAGCTTGAGGTGACAACTTAGTGCGTTCTGTAGGTGGAAGATGGACAAAGCATAAACAACCAAAAACACGCAAGTGAGAATATGAAGGAGTATTACCAAAGAGAGCTTCATATGGAGTAGTCTTTCCTAGAACGGGGCTAGGATGACGATTGAGGAGATATACAGCAGTCTGTGCAGCATCACACCAAAAGGTGGGAGGAACTAAGGATGCAAGGAGGAGAGAACGAACAGTTTCAAGAATATGTCTGTTCTTCCTTTCCGCAACACCGTTTTGCTGTGGAGTATGCGGGCAAGACTTTTGGTGAAGAATTCCTTTATCAGAAAGGAAGGTAGAAAAATCATGGGACATGTATTCTCCGCCGGAGTCGGACCTAAGAATTTTTATATCCTTTTGAAATTGTGTGTGAACCATATTATAAAACTTTTGGAAAAGAGAAAAGACTTCAGATTTGAAGCGCATGAAATAAATCCAAGTGAATCGAGAATGATCATCAATGAAGGTCACATAATACTTAAACCCTGTCCGACTTAATGTGGGTGCAATTCCCCAAACATCAGTGTGAATGATATCAAAAGATGTTAACGCACGAGAACGATGAATGGGAAATGGCAAAATATGACTCTTACTCAAACAACAAGTTGCACATTTTGATTGAAGGAAAGAGGACATCATTTTATTATCAATAATGGGTTCTAAACAACCAATTTTAAATAAGGAAAGTAAATAAGCATTGTTTACATGACCAAGACGACTATGCCAGATAGTCCACAATTTATTGAAATTAGGAGAAGAAGAAGAAAATAGGGAATGATGTCCAATGTCCAGCAGAAAAAGTCGACCATGTTTACTCCCCGTCACGATCACTTTCCCAGTTTGCCACTCCTGTATGACACAACCAGTGGAAGAAAAGTTAATATGGTATCCATCATCAATAAGTTGTCCGACTGAAAGTAAATTGGCTGATAATTTTGGAACAAAATAGACATTGGAGAGATGGAGGGACTGGCCAGAGACACTAGATAAAGTAATGGTACCAATTCCAGAAATGAGTAATTGGTCTCCATTAGCAGTAGTTATTTTATCTTTGCCAAGGTAAGGTTGAGAGGCTGTAAAGCTATTTTCCACAGAAGTCATGTGGTTTGATGCTCCTGAATCTAGAAACCAGGTAGATGGGGTAATGGAGGAAGACCTAGAGATTGAAGAATGAAAAGCAGGAAATGCTAGAGGAGACTGAGTTTGATACCGACCACCATTAAAACCCATGGATGCATATGCGGAAGTCACCGTGTTCTGAATCAGTTCTTGAATCTGGGCTGGAGTCATGGATACAGCCCCAGAAGAAACGCTTCCTGTGTCAGGCAGAGATGCTTGAACTTGGAATGCAGCTGGTCGTGACCTGGTGGAAGGATTTTGCTTCTGCTAGGGTCCATTCTTTCGCTTGCAAGCTGCGACAATCATCAATAAGATGACCAGAGCGTTTGCAATATCTGCACACCAATTTCTTTCGACAATTCTTGGCCAGATGACCGAAGCCTTTACACTCATAGCATTGTGTAGGCTTCTGATTGGGGGTTGCCAGAAGGGCAGACTCAATCTGAAGAGAAGCTAGGGATACCTGTGGTTCTTCAAGAATGGTGTCACGCCCCGAAACCGGGACCTGCAGCGAACCGATCTCGGGGTGCGAAATTTTGGGATAATTTGAAACTTTTTGTTATATTTCCCAAGATCCGCGTGAATGAGGATAATCAAATCTCATCACAATCAGAGTATATTTTCGCGGAAGCTAAACATGGTGTTACGACTCGGAATCCGTGGCCATCGGGTTCCGTGTCGCACGCAACCAATATCATAAAGCCATCTCATAATAAGACTGGCACAAGTCATAAATCACAACACACTGAGCTGGTAGTAACAAATCTATTATTTCCCATATTCAAATTTCAATTAACAAGTGTCTTAATTACAACCCAAATAAAAAGGCTAACAAGCCATACAAATATACTAACTAAACAGAAACACTACCCCCAAAGGTTTGATACGAACTCCGGTGCCAAACTTGACATCTAGATGATATCAGTGGCAGCCTCTCACGTCAGACCAGCGGTCCCACCGCCTCCTCTGATCAAACACCTACAAACAGAAAAGAGAAGAAACTTGGCACCAAACAAAAGGGTCAGACACGACGGTCTGGCAAGCAAATAATCAAGTAATATGAAATAAAAGAACATATACAAACCTGATGAAATCATCGTAAAACCGAACAAATAGTCTAAACAATAATGACGATAAAACATGCTAAAACAATCGAAAGTCCGAACATAAATATCAAGACAAATAAACGGACAGTCTCTAAGCATAAATGTCTCGAAAAGATAACCACCTAAGCAAAACATTTAATAATTGGAAATGCATTTAAAACTGCATAGTAGGGACAATACAATAAAGATCGATATTGTAAACATTAAACAAATCAGAGCATAAAAAGTACAACCGACAAGAATCATAAACTAAAGTAATGTGCAGATAAAACCTAGGCGACCACAAATAGCTAAATCCTCCTATTACCGAAGTAATAAGAGCAAACAGAGCGTAGCCACTGAACGTGGTACTAAAAATGGGATCAGAACCGTAGCCATACAAATGGGACCGGCAGATCAGAAATCAGAACCGTAGCCATACAAATGGGACCGGCAGATAAAACCGTTGCCATGGTCGGTACAGACAGAATCCAAGCTGCAGCTGGCGGACAAAGTAAAGATCCCAAGCCGGGTGATCAGCCCGACAAGGTGACCTAAGCCTAGTGGTGCCTTTAGTTTTCAAACTCAAACCGATACAAATCTAACATAATACTAATCCCTTTGGCTCAGGGGCTCACACCACATAGCTCTGGCCCCGTCTTGCCTCGGGGTTTTGTTTTCGGAATCATAGCCTCTTTGGCTCATGGGCTCGCACCACATAGCTCTGGCCCCGTCTTGCCTCGAGGTTTTTATTTTCAAATACTAATCTTATCAAAAAATAGCCTCATCGAAGAAATCCCGAATGTGACAAACATACTCCAATCTCTTTTCAAATCGAATCGGAGAAAACATACGAATATCTCTGGTAAACCGTTCAAATACGCATCAAGGTGATTTGTATAAAATCATACGGTCAACCCTTTCGAACATGGGAAAACACATGATTTTATAGCAAATCACCGATGCTATTTAAATTAGTTTACCAAAGGATACAAATACAAATACAAATACATTTTCTGACTTGAAATGGAATGGACAGTGGAGAATGACTTAATGACTTACCAAGGAACCATCTCAATGCACATTTAACCTTTAAACATTGATTGATAGAGAGTGTGTTTGATGCCAATGAAAATCCATAATGTTTAAATGGTAAAGTGCGCATTGAGACACGGAAGGTTCCCGGGTAATTCCACATACATTCATTCTCACAATGATCCCATTCCCATTTCACAAACTTTCCAAGTATTACAAGAAAATCCAAACTCTTTAAAACAGGCCTATAGTTGGCCTTAATCCAAGTCCAATAGTCCTTAATGACAATCCAAAAACCAACCTTAATCAAGCCTACAAGACAAGTTTTAAAACGGTCCAAAACTAATCCTTGAATATCTCACAACAAATTCTTAAAAACTAATCCAAACTAATCTTTGAATGACCTACAAAACAGGTTTTGAAAACAGCCCAAAACCGAACTTGAATTGTCCACAAAACAGATTTTTAAATCAGCCCAAAACTAGACTTGAACCAGGCCCACAAACAGATTTTTAAACAGCCCAAACTGAACCTTAATCAAGCCCACAAAACAGGTTTTAAATCAGTCCAATGTCAGGCCCAAAGACGACCCAATATCAGATCTGAAATGGCCCAAAAACTGATTTGAATCAGGCCCAAGGAAGCCCCTAAAATCTGGCCCACAAAAATCCCCAAATCCAGGCCCGAACCCGAGCCCAGACTGAGCTGGGCTCGCTCGAGCGGACCCAGACAGTGCCTGGTCCGCTCGAGCGACCCACTGCCCAGTCCGGCCCGAGTGCAGAATTCTTCCCTTTTTTTTTTGTTTTCTTCCTCTTTTCTTGCTCAATTCCATTCCTTTTCATTCCTACAATTTTCCACAATAATTTGGGCCCTTGCTTGACCTTCTAAACTCCTCAAATCACCATCCATGATCCAACCAATTGATCAAACACAACACTTTTTAAAGCAAAGTTTTCTTCCCTTTCTTTGAACACACTATTTAACACAAGGAAGACTAGTTTTTCAAAGTGAACAAGGTGAAGACAAACCTCCTATACAATGTAAAGCAATAGCAAAAGTGGAATAAACATAGTGTTTCTTCATTCATTCAAAACCAATCCATAAACCATGAAAAATTTGAACAAAATAAGGAAAAAGACATGAAGCTTAAACAAGAGACACAAGAACATCATATTAATTGTGAAATTCACTTGCCTCTAGCCAAGATATGAGCAAAATCACTCTCCAAACAATGCCTTAGAGCCTCAAGCTTCCAATCTACAAAAACCCCAAAATTTTCCCAAGAAAACCCTAAAATGTCAAGATTGGTAAACCTCCAAGGAAAACCCTAGCAAATGGGTTTAAAACACTCCAAATGGAGAGGAAAACAAGAATCTCAAGAAAAGAAAGCCATTGCTAACCTTTGGGTGTCCCAAACAAGAAGAAGAGCTTGAAAGATGGATCTTCTCTAGCTCAAACATCTCAAAAATGGCATCTAAGGGAAGCTTGAAAGATGGGGAAGAAGATGAGGAGCTCATTCCTCCATTTAGCATCAAGGAACAAGGGACACAAGAGGAGAGAGGAAGGGGGCTGGGAGAAACCCTAACCCCTCTCTTGTTGCAGGAAATGAGAGAATGGGGAAGAGAGGAAGAGCCCCATGGCTTTATAAAGACTAAATGGGCTGGGCCCCATGGGCCCCAAACTTACAAGGGTCAAAACTAGCATTTGTGGGTCCCGAACGAAAACGACAAAGAAGACAAAAATGATCAGCGAAATTTCTACTTTCCAAAAAGTATATTTTCCCCCCAATTTCTGGAATTTTCGAAATTCATGGACAGATTTAGTGAAAATGTCATTTTTGCCCATTTTCCTCGAAAAACGTGATTTCTGAGTATCAAATCAAAATGATCAAAACATGAAAGTTGTTAAACTTCATAAAATGAGTCAAAATACACCAAATCCAGAATTTTTAGAAATCCGAAGTAATTCCTCATAAAAATACAAATCATATGGACCGGGTCAAACCAAAGTCAATGGTCTACAAAATCTCAAAGACTAAGGAAAAATCTAGTCAAACTCAAAAACAAGATCAAACTAAATCAAATCTCACTTAACAAGCTAAACCACGATTAAAACAATGCTAAACAAAAGGACTGGGGTCGGGATCTTACATCCTCCCCCCCTTAGAATCCATTTGGTCCTCCAAATGGCCTAAACCAAATCGAAATCGGAAACCCAAAAAGACAAACGAAAACACTGACACCCTACTCTGAAACTCGGCAACTGAGATATCCCCTGATCAAACCTGACGGTGAAATGCACGGTCAACAACACTCTGACTCGGTTGAAGGCTTCACACTGTTTCACATATCTGCTTGAAAACATACTTCTCTGACTAAACTGGTGTCCAACACTCCTAAGTATCTTTGGTGTCATCTGTCATTCCTGCACTGAATCATTTCTTTTACTTATCTCATCAGTCACTGTCGGTCTAAGAAACTGCAAATTCTGCCTCTTTCCATCACTTTGGAATTCTGTGCCTTAAATCCTTCAAAGCTGTACACGGTGCTCCTGACGCCTGTACGAAGATGTGATCATAGACATGTTTTCTCTGAAAAATCTTCATCCCGAAAAATTATGGAATTCCATATTCCTACTTATACTGTACCATTCAGACTCTGGCTTCTAAGAGTACCGTCAATCCTTCTTCATTCCGAAATCACAACTCCAAATTTTAACCTTTCTGTGATGTACTCTGAATTCTTGCCCACATCTGATTCTATCTACTTGCTGCTCTTGATCTCTTACCTGATACTGTGTCATCAATAAAACACATCTACTAATCTGATGTTAATTCCCGAAGAACTGAAACTTCCAATCCGAGTCTTGAATGATGTTTACTCTCTCATAGATCCAACTTTGTCCTCAACTGAACTAGTACACATCCGGACATCCATCAACCCCCCACTTCATACACCTCTGAACTCCAACCAAAGGCTATTACCACTCACTCCATTCAATGCGAAACAAATCTTACAATTGGAAACATATTGACTAAAATAATTACTTAGCTAAATTTTATCATTTTAAAACATAGTAAAAATTGAACTTCCAAATCATCAAATAAAGCTTAATAAATGAGGTTTTTCAAAGTTTGAACATGAAACAACATTATTCTTTTTGAAATTCATGTTTTCATAACCCAACAAATCCTTGAAATACTCAACAACCTTAAATTAGGATTTTCAAAAATAAATCAAATTCATGTAGTATGACCATACATTAAATTTTATTGAAATCCGTTTCCAACCAAACAAATATAAAATTTTGAAATGTAAGTGTCAATATTTAAGAGAATTAAAACAAGAGCAAAATTCTAAGGTCATTGTAAAACGATATCTTAAGAAGATTAAACAAAAATCCGAAACACAAATCCTTATGAAAACAAAAATCATGCGACTCATGAAAAGAGTATAATAACATAGTTTTTAATTCAAAATAAGCCTTAAAGAAGAAACATAAATCCATTGTTTAAACACTACACGGATAAATCATAAACATTAAGGAAAACATAACAAAGATGAAAATATCATGAAAATCATTCTCACCAAGAGAAGGGACAACACCAAAACCGAAGTATACTCTTGCACCTGCATGTTGTCTAATCCAATACCTTAAAAGTCGGTGAAATTCCCAAGGTTTCTTCTGTTGCCAAAAATCATCTTGACTACAACTGACCATCCACTTGGTATCCCTGCTGAACCAACTACACTAGCTAAGCTGCAAGTCCTGAAAATTCTCAACCAAATCCACGACAAGGCTCGTTGAATCCGGGAAATCCTTGAATTTCTAGCACTAGCTTCCAACCTTACTAACTAAGGTCACTTCTTCCTTCATAGAATCACTAGCTAATACGCCTCTTGCAGTCCTTCATCTTGGAAAGATGGTCTAAGTTCACCCAAAAATCCACATTTACTCACCTTGGTACGCTGCATGACGATCCTTGATTAGCTGAAAGGGGATCTTCAACTACTGCTCGAGTCCAACTCTGACGGGCAAATGCACAAGTCTTCTCTCAATAACCACATTGAAGATGCTGAAGGCTGAAAGTCTGCTGATGTTCTCCGAAAACAACATACCAAGTCCAGAGGGTTCTCAGTCTCCGACACAAGCACAGACAAAAGACACTGAACAAGAGTATGGAGACTTTAAATTCTCCACCACTAAGGAGGAAATTTGGTCATCCAAATCTCCTAACAACAAGAACTAAAAGACAAGACAAGCAAAATCTCCCGAACTGAAAGAAAAGCCGACTCAAATCCAAAGAAACAAAGACACGAGAAAACAAATCGACACAATCTAACGAATCCTCACCACACGTCTTAATGTCTCTAGAGTATTTTATTTCCTAGAAACTAACCAGCTCTGATACCAAACCTGTCACGCCCCGAAACCGGGACCTGCAGCGAACCGATCTCGGGGTGCGAAATTTTGGGATAATTTGAAACTTTTTGTTATATTTCCCAAGATCCGCGTGAATGAGGATAATCAAATCTCATCACAATCAGAGTATATTTTCGCGGAAGCTAAACATGGTGTTACGACTCGGAATCCGTGGCCATCGGGTTCCGTGTCGCACGCAACCAATATCATAAAGCCATCTCATAATAAGACTGGCACAAGTCATAAATCACAACACACTGAGCTGGTAGTAACAAATCTATTATTTCCCATATTCAAATTTCAATTAACAAGTGTCTTAATTACAACCCAAATAAAAAGGCTAACAAGCCATACAAATATACTAACTAAACAGAAACACTACCCCCAAAGGTTTGATACGAACTCCGGTGCCAAACTTGACATCTAGATGATATCAGTGGCAGCCTCTCACGTCAGACCAGCGGTCCCACCGCCTCCTCTGATCAAACACCTACAAACAGAAAAGAGAAGAAACTGGCACCAAACAAAAAGGGGTCAGACACGACGGTCTGGCAAGCGAATAAACAAGTAATATGAAATAAAAGAACATATACAAAACCTGATGAAATCATCGTAAAACCGAACAAATAGTCTAAACAATAATGACGATAAAACATGCTAAAACGATCGAAAGTCCGAACATAAATATCAAGACAATAAACGGACAGTCTCTAAAGCATAAATGTCTCGAAAAGATAACCACCTAAGCAAAACATTTAATAATTGGAAATGCATTTAAAACTGCATAGTAGGGATAATACAATAAAGATCGATATTGTAAACATTAAACAAATCAGAGCATAAAAAGTACAACCGACAAGAATCATAAACTAAAGTAATGTGCAGATAAAACCTAGGCGACCACAAATAGCTAAATCCTCCTATTACCGAAGTAATAAGAGCAAACAGAGCGTAGCCACTGAACGTGGTACTAAAAATGGGATCAGAACCGTAGCCATACAAATGGGACCGGCAGATCAGAAATCAGAACCGTAGCCATACAAATGGGACCGGCAGATAAAACCGTTGCCATGGTCGGTACAGACAGAATCCAAGCTGCAGCTGGCGGACAAAGTAAAGATCCCAAGCCGGGTGATCAGCCCGACAAGGTGACCTAAGCCTAGTGGTGCCTTTAGTTTTCAAACTCAAACCGATACAAATCTAACATAATACTAATCCCTTTGGCTCAGGGGCTCACACCACATAGCTCTGGCCCCGTCTTGCCTCGGGGTTTTGTTTTCGAAGTCATAGCCTCTTTGGCTCATGGGCTCGCACCACATAGCTCTGGCCCCGTCTTGCCTCGAGGTTTTTATTTTCAAATACTAATCTTATCAAAACAATAGCCTCATCGAAGAAATCCCGAATGTGACAAACATACTCCAATCTCTTTTCAAATCGAATCGGAGAAAACATACGAATATCTCTGGTAAACCGTTCAAATACGCATCAAGGTGATTTGTATAAAATCATACGGTCAACCCTTTCGAACATGGGAAAACACATGATTTTATAGCAAATCACCGATGCTATTTAAATTAGTTTACCAAAGGATACAAATACAAATACAAATACATTTTCTGACTTGAAATGGAATGGACAGTGGAGAATGACTTAATGACTTACCAAGGAACCATCTCAATGCACATTTAACCTTTAAACATTGATTGATAGAGAGTGTGTTTGATGCCAATGAAAATCCATAATGTTTAAATGGTAAAGTGCGCATTGAGACACGGAAGGTTCCCGGGTAATTCCACATACATTCATTCTCACAATGATCCCATTCCCATTTCACAAACTTTCCAAGTATTACAAGAAAATCCAAACTCTTTAAAACAGGCCTATAGTTGGCCTTAATCCAAGTCCAATAGTCCTTAATGACAATCCAAAAACCAACCTTAATCAAGCCTACAAGACAAGTTTTAAAACGGTCCAAAACTAATCCTTGAATATCTCACAACAAATTCTTAAAAACTAATCCAAACTAATCTTTGAATGACCTACAAAACAGGTTTTGAAAACAGCCCAAAACCGAACTTGAATTGCCCACAAAACAGATTTTTAAATCAGCCCAAAACTAGACCTGAACCAGGCCCACAAACAAATTTTTAAACAGCCCAAAATGAACCTTAATCAAGCCCACAAAACAGGTTTTAAATCAGTCCAATGTCAGGCCCAAAGACGACCCAATATCAGATCTGAAATGGCCCAAAAACTGATTTGAATCAGGCCCAAGGAAGCCCCTAAAATCTGGCCCACAAAAATCCCCAAATCCAGGCCCGAACCCGAGCCCAGACTGAGCTGGGCTCGCTCGAGCGGACCCAGACAGAAGCTGGGTCGCTCGAGCGACCCAGTGGGTCGCTCGAGCGGACCCAGACAGTGCCTGGTCCGCTCGAGCGACCCACTGCCCAGTCCGGCCCGAGTGCAGAATTCTTCCCTTTTTTTTTTGTTTTCTTCCTCTTTTCTTGCTCAATTCCATTCCTTTTCATTCCTACAATTTTCCACAATAATTTGGGCCCTTGCTTGACCTTCTAAACTCCTCAAATCACCATCCATGATCCAACCAATTGATCAAACACAACACTTCTTAAAGCAAAGTTTTCTTCCCTTTCTTTGAACACACTATTTAACACAAGGAAGACTAGTTTTTCAAAGTGAACAAGGTGAAGACAAACCTCCTATACAATGTAAAGCAATAGCAAAAGTGGAATAAACATAGTGTTTCTTCATTCATTCAAAACCAATCCATAAACCATGAAAAATTTGAACAAAATAAGGAAAAAGACATGAAGCTTAAACAAGAGACACAAGAACATCATATTAATTGTGAAATTCACTTGCCTCTAGCCAAGATATGAGCAAAATCACTCTCCAAACAATGCCTTAGAGCCTCAAGCTTCCAATCTACAAAAACCCCAAAATTTTCCCAAGAAAACCCTAAAATGTCAAGATTGGTAAACCTCCAAGGAAAACCCTAGCAAATGGGTTTAAAACACTCCAAATGGAGAGGAAAACAAGAATCTCAAGAAAAGAAAGCCATTGCTAACCTTTGGGTGTCCCAAACAAGAAGAAGAGCTTGAAAGATGGATCTTCTCTAGCTCAAACATCTCAAAAATGGCATCTAAGGGAAGCTTGAAAGATGGGGAAGAAGATGAGGAGCTCATTCCTCCATTTAGCATCAAGGAACAAGGGACACAAGAGGAGAGAGGAAGGGGGCTGGGAGAAACCCTAACCCCTCTCT
The DNA here is from genome assembly GCA_012931725.1 of Litsea cubeba. NCBI lineage: Eukaryota > Viridiplantae > Streptophyta > Magnoliopsida > Laurales > Lauraceae > Litsea > Litsea cubeba. The sequence continues at coordinate 14,955,237 of CM022955.1, read as the reverse complement.
TGTTGCAGGAAATGAGAGAATGGGGAAGAGAAGAAGAGCCCCATGGCTTTATAAAGACTAAATGGGCTGGGCCCCATGGGCCCCAAACTTACAAGGGTCAAAACTAGCATTTGTGGGTCCCGAACGAAAACGACGAAGAAGACAAAAATGATCAGCGAAATTTCTACTTTCCAAAAAGTATATTTTCCCCAATTTCTGGAATTTTCGAAATTCATGGACAGATTTAGTGAAAATGTCATTTTTGCCCATTTTCCTCGAAAAACATGATTTCTGAGTATCAAATCAAAATGATCAAAACATGAAAGTTGTTAAACTTCATAAAATGAGTCAAAATACACCAAATCCAGAATTTTTAGAAATCCGAAGTAATTCCTCATAAAAATACAAATCATATGGACCGGGTCAAACCAAAGTCAACGGTCTACAAAATCTCAAAGATTAAGGAAAAATCTAATCAAACTCAAAAACAAGATCAAACTAAATCAAATCTCACTTAACAAGCTAAACCACGATTAAAACAATGCTAAACAAAAGGACTGGGGTCGGGATCTTACAAATGGTACGCTGAGAGTTTAGGCGAAGTTCTTAGCGAAGAACTTCTTGGAAGCATGTGTCCAGGTTTGCTGTTACTTCTCGATTCATGAGAGCCGACCGAACAGATTCGAATTCAGGTCTGAGATTCATAAGAAACTGGCTAATGTGGGTTTCTTCTTGTAATTTAAGAGCCTCAGACAGAAACCCAGCAGAAACAGTTTGAACAATCATAGCATCCCTCTCAGTCCATAAGGTGAGAAATCCATTGAAGTATGCTTGCACAGATTTATCACCTTGACTAAATTTTGCAATTTCATTATCTAGTTGAAATTTGCGAGCTTTATTTGTTTGATGATAAATATTCTTAAGATGACTCCACATATCAAATGCGGCAGTATATGCTTGAAGAGCAATTGCAAGAGAAGGGTCAATGGAGTTAAGAATCCAAGTGATGACCTTAGCATTTTCTTTGGACCAGGTGGGTAATGCTTTTGTGTCAGTAGTGCTGGCAGTAGGTTTAGTTATCGGTCCATCGAGATAACCAAACATACCTTGGCCTGCGACAAACTTCTTTAGATGAAAGGACCAGGCCATATAATTATTCCCATTAAATTTAACGGGAATAATATCGTATTTTTCCATTGATAATAGTTCAGCAGGAAGAAGAAGAAGAAGAACCAGCAGAGATGCAAGTAACACAGCACAGAATTAATTATTGCAGACACAGATGCAAGATCAGACTTCCAAATAACCCCCAGAGCTCAGATAGCACGTCAATAAGTCAATAATAGTGGATCACTATTTATCATATCATAACAGAAGACTTTCTGTTTCCAATAACCACAGATCACCGATCTGGTTAAAGCCAAGATTACAGATCCTTGATCCGTGAGTCTCTCAAGAGCAGTATAATAAATCAACAGCAGCAGCAGTATGGCAGAGAAGCAGCAGTAGCAAAATCTGATATGAATCAGATGTTCACAGAGACACAAAACAGCCTAGACGACCTATAGTTTTGTGTCTGGATGCACACGTGGGGCCCACAGAGGGATTGAAATGCAGATTAAGTGTAAGATCTGATTGCCAGACTTAATTGTCTTCCTTCAGACCAAATCTGATGAGATTTGGATAAGGATCCACAATTCTGGACGGTGGAGATGAAATCACTTTGAGAAATATCGTCAGTTGAAGAAGAGGTTGAAAGTGCCTTAAAGGGGATGAAATAAATCCAGAAAAATCACCACAATTCCCAGAAATGCTAGTCGACCAAGTTGGGAATGACTACTAGTGATTTTGTGATCATCATATGTGGACCATAGTGGAAACAGAGAACAGCAGCCGCAAACAGCGTCAAAATGTGCAAGTCGCCACAGGTCGACAGTGAACCGATCTCCTTGTGAGATCTGGTTAGCTGATTGTGGCCCGATCAGAGGTATGGAGTGGAAAGACAAGTTATTTTCGCAACTCCAGGCCAAAGTTTCACTCAAATCGGATCAAAATCCACAAATTTGGATGGTCTTGATGAAATCAGTGGCAAGAAATAAAAGTATCACAAATGTTGCTGGAACACTCACCTCTGATGGGAGAAAAATTCCAGAAAAATGTCCATAAATACCAGTAATGCTGGTCGACCAAGATGGAGGTGATCGAGAGATATGTTGAAGACGATCTGAAGTGGGCCACGTCTTGATCAGGGACGATCAGACACTATCAGGGATGATCAGACACTCCAGGAAGAAGATCCAAGTCAGGGAGAATGACTGAATCAGTGAGAGAAGGCAACTATAGCTCTGATACCATGTTAGAATGTAAAGAGCAAAATGAGAGAGAGAAGATTGGAGGAAAAGTTGATTCCTCAAAGGAGGATCGACCAACCATTTATAAACAATTTACCCTAATCACATGCTAGTAATCAGTAGTAATTACAATCTAATTACAATCAAGAATTAAGGAATAAAGAATATCTAAAGAATATCCTATCTCTATACATAGAAGAAAATCAATGAAACAGCCTGTATAAGGCTTATCCTAGACCCACACGTGGGATATTTTACATGGGTTAAAAACCTGATTGGGCTGGGCCTAGGGCCTGTTAGCATAAGTCCATTATCTTCTACACGTGGGACCCCCTTTCGCACCTAATAGTCACATGTTCCCCCATTTTGATGTGAGTTTTGCAAATTACATCCTGTGGTGTATTGAACTGCTAAAACAGCCCCTGGAATAGCAAAATCATAGTGAAAGTGGGGTGGTTTTGCACTGTGGCACTAGTGGGGTTTAGGTGAGATCTATGTATAAAGAAATCATAAATAAGCCCGCCATATAATAATAACTGCACACATGTTTTACTTATAAAAATATTATGAAGAAAGTCTGGATTTGAAGTCCCGATGAACCTTCTATCAGGCCTGTACATGATGAGAGACAATGCATGTGGGCTGTAAACTATATCCGAATTTTATCTGAGATGTTGTACAGGATTACAGCCCAAAAATATGGATTATATATAGTTATAAAATCTGATAACCTTTCGCTTTCCTCTATGACCTCGAAATTGTAAGAGACTTGCAAGAACTTGTTTTGATGCAGGCCAGATCCATGAATGGGTCGACCAGTCCAAAGGCCTAGTCCATAGGCCCAACAGTACAACCACATTGATTAGGTTAGGAGTTTGAAATAATTACAAGTCCTTAAATTTAGTTTGGTTTTGACTTGTTTAAGCAATTTTTTAGAGATTTAGGATCTTTATTTAGTTTCCGTTAAATCAAAGAAGATTTAGCAATTAGTCCTATTAGGAAAGGGATGTCTAACCCTTCCTATATATATATATATATATGTAACTCCTCCATTAGGAGAAACAACCTTTGATTATTGAATAAAGAATTTTCTTTGGTTGATTCTGGTGGAGTATTTTTCTCAGTTTGAGAATGCTCGCATTATTGAGTTCCGAGAGGAATTTGGCCAACTCCCATATGTGGAGTTGGTCCTCACTTGAATCCGTCCAAGATTTGACAAACTCACTCGTGGAGTTTGTCTACATTCTTTCCAGACTCATTCCACCATCGTTCACAGATCTGGAGTTGCATCACGTTCTTCTTCATTTTAATAAAATTTACATGTTATTGATAAGAAATAACAATAATAATAATAAGGATTCCTAATGTCATTTTTGGTGAATTTATTTTATGTAACTTGTGCTCCAGCAATGAACTAAAGCTTTTTTTTAGAACAGTTAAATAAACCTTTTTCTTTTTTTTTTATCAGTAATAGAAAATTTTCATTAAAGAGAAAGAAGGAACAATTTGGAAAAGTTTAAAAAAAAATAAGAAAAAAAAATTGTCATAGGTGCACCGGTACAAGAGAAATATACCAGCCATGAACCACAACCACATTACAGGAGCACTAAGATTACAAGACCGATCTAACCCTTGCTTAGCTAAACAATCCGCCATTTCATTTGCCAATCTACTAACGTGCTTAAACGAAACCTGTAACCTTGAAACTAGAAGATTAATTTCATTGAAAAGGATTTGCATTTTCCAAGGTCCTTCCATAGGTTTCACCCAAGAAATGGCATTAGCTAAATCGCTCTCCACAAATAGATTTTGTTGACATAAGGTATGAGTTGAATAATAAATCATATAATTTAGAAGCCACAACTAACAGTAGACTAATAACCATATAATAATAGTTTTCATAATAACTTGTAGAGATCAATAATAATAATAATAATAATATATACAAAGGGATTAAAATTACCAGCTCGAAGTGCAGGCTCAATACTCTCAAGGTCAACAGCTTGAAGTTGCCCAAACCTGACAAGAGAAAAACAAAGCTAATCAAGACCATTATTAACAATATAAAATAAAATAACAGTATATGGAAGTCACCAAAATAGAATTCAAGAAAGACAACTTTAACGAGTGACCAAAGAAAATGGCATGTTCCTAGAAATAACATCTGCTAGAAACAAGAGGACGCGTGTGAGGAATACGAATCGGTAGTTGGCATATATACTGTACTGGTATGGGTCCTATAGTGTTGTTTCTTTAGTAAAGGCAATGTGATTAGTAATTTCTCATATAGAAATGGATTTGGAGATCAAATTCCTTGTTAGTGGGGAGAGAATTTAATGTCTCATTACTCATTGTGTGTGGTCTTTGTAAAACCATAGTTGTGTTAGAATAGGAGTTTCTTAGCTTTAGTTGGTTTTGTTCCGAGGTTTGATCGAGGATTTTCAACCGTTTTGAGGCTAATCCAGTTCACTGAAGAATTTTTTGTAGCAAATCTTATTGAAGATTAGAGTCGTTCTTGATGTTCAATCATACAAAAGTGTGAGAGATTCAGAGTACTCTCAGGTTTGCAGGCTACAGTAGATGAATCATTCAAGGTTTTCTTCTGTTGCAGCTTCGATGACAAAGCTGACTAGGTAAGTTGTTCTTTTGTGTGGTTAGAGAAGTGTGAGACCAGTTTTGAACAGCTCATAATTTCAGATTTTCGAGGTTTTGGTACCGTTGGGTAGATGTTTTAAATTTTTAAACTTTATTCTTCTGCATCATCTCAAAGACCATTAAATATTGACCCAAAGATCAATTGACTCAAATTGGGCCTAAATGCAAATATCCCAAAATGTCCACTTTCTACAACCCACTCATTCATTTCCCCTTATCTTCATTCTCTGCATACTATTGCCATCTCTCTTTCATTTCTTCCTTTCATTTTCTTTCTTTCTTTCTTCTGTTCCCACCTCTTGCCCAAATGGAGTATCAAACCATCATCTTCACCATCCATCTTCATCACAAGGGCCCAAGCTTCCTTCCCATAACCATTTTCTTGGATTTTCTCCACCTCCTCTTTTCTAGGTTAGTTCTTTTGGTGATTAAGGTTTGGATATTTGGGTTTTCCTCATAGAATTGTGATAGATTGGTTTAATAGTTTCTAATTTCTTAGCTTGTGTAGTAATTTGAGTTGTTTCTATTCATAGGTTTTGGGGATTTCTTGAGTTTCTACCCAAGTTAAGGCAAGTAGATATCTGTCTTATGGAATTGATATGCATGTGTTATTTTGATTCTTACTTTGAATTATGCAAATGTTTGTCTTTGAATTCAATTGGTTTATATTATGTTAAAATGAATTCTAAATTGAATGGATGGGTTGGATTTATGGAGATGTTGGAGGATGTTTATGGTGTTTGGAGAGGGCATGGCCCTAGATTTTGTTACAGGTCATGTGTTGGAGAAAAGGGATTTGAATCTTTGAATCTGGAGCTCAAAACAACGCTCCGGACTTACTATTCTGGGAAGCTACAGCTAGCCGTACAGCCAACCATAGAAAAGAGCCAAGTATTGTCTGGGGCTGAACTTGGGACTACCTGACTGACAAAATGACTTATGGTCAGCTCACGGTTACCTTACGGCTAGCCGTGACCCAACCAGCTAACCGTAGGAGACCCTATTTTCATTTGAAATATGGTCTTTTACCATAGGAATTGTTGATTTAAATGAGACCCTTTGAACCTTATATTGGAGGACCTTTCACACCTTTCAATGGAACTATTATTCTCCCATTGATTTCACTTATTATATTGATTTCATCAAATTGAGTGATTGAGACTTGGTGGCCTTGATCTATGACTTTGAGAAGACTATTGTATCAGTTTGAAATTGATATAGATTATGAATTATGGAATTTCGAGCAATGAATATGGATAATGGAATTTTAAGCAATAGTCTATCTCTTCGTTTTACGAACCTCTTCACACAGGTTAAATCAAGTCCTTCACTGTCCGTTTATGATTTCGAATCTTTTATCGAGCACCACTAGGCTCTTTACTTTTCATTGTCTATTGAATGTCAACGACTGCGCATATCGTATCGAATGTGAATGTGAAGGTGAAATGGTTGATCTTACATCCAGTCAATTAACAGCTACACTAAGCAAAAGAACAGTCTTTACCATATTTCCTCTTGCCATAGCTTGCCTGCAGTTATAAATAACAAAACAATGAACATGTGTCGTCGTCGTCATCATCATCATCATCAAATCCTTGTCCCAACTATGTTGGGGTCAGCTATACCAATTCTATTTCTCCACTCCGATTTATCTAAAGCCAAATCCTCAGATAAGAGTTACACTTCTTCGGATCTATTTTTATTATCTTCATCCACGTCCTCTTTGGCTTACTCTTTCTCCTAGTTGGGCCATCAACCTTCATAGCTAAACTTTTCCTTACCGACGCCGTTGCCAGCCTACATTGGACATCCCAAATCATTTCAAATGGATTTCTCTAAATTTATCCCCTATTGTTGCTATCCCTAAATGCTCTTGAAAACATTCATTTCTAACTTTATCCTTCCTAGTTTTACCACACATCCACATCAACATACTCATCTATGTTACATCCATTTTGTGCATATGTTGCATTTTTATCGGCCACCATTCTGCTCCATAGGTCATAGCTGGTTTATTCACTGTCCTATAAAAGTTTCCCTTCAATCTTATTGAAATTCGTCGGTCACAAAGAACTCCAAAAGCAAGTCTCCACTTCAATCATCCCGCTTTTATCCTATGTTTGACATCTTCATCAATCTCCCCATCCTTACTAATTATAGAGCCAAGGCAATGGAAAGAAACTCTTTGTGGTATCTCATGATCTTCAATTCTCACAGTAGTTTCAGCTCTTTCTATATGCCCATTGAAGTTACAATCCATATATTCCGTCCTTGTACGGCTTATTTTAAAACCTTTGGATTCTAAAAACCTCCCGTCAACTCTAGAATTTTGCATTCACACCATCTCTTAATTTATCTACCAACACTATATCATTTGCAAATAACATACACCAAGGTACCGCTTCTTGAATATAAGCAGTTAACTCATCCATAATCAATGCAAAGAGATATGGGCTTAGGGCTGGCCCTTGATGCAAACCTATGGTCACTGGGAACTCACCTGTCTCTCCATAAGTAGTTGTCACACTCGTTACTGCTCCTCCATACATGTCTTTAATAATTTAAATACAACCTCTTGCAACATTCCTTTTATTTAAAACCCACCAAATTAAATCTCTATGTATCTTGTCGTATGCTTTATCTAGATCGATGAAGACCATATACAGATTTTTTCTCTTCACTTGATATTTTTCCATTAATTGCCTAAGCGAGAAGATAGCTTCCATCGTTGACCTCCCTAGCATAAAACCAAATTAATTTTCAGATATCTTGGTCTTCTGTCTAAGTCTTTTCTCCATTAATCTCTCTCATAGCTTCATAGTATGATTGATAAGTATAATCCCACGATAGTGGGTGCAATTTTTATATCTCCCTTGTTCTTATATATAGGTACTACAACACTTTTTCATTCATCCGGCATTTTCTTTGTCGACTCTGCATTTGACCTTGTAATAGCAAACACTTGCTTTAAGAAAGAGAGAGGAGCATTTAATTACTTATAAATGTGGAACTAGCCAGAGCCAAATAGACTTTATTCTAGTTAGAAAACATGACCGATTGACTTGTAAAGACCGTAAGCTTATTCCAGGAGAGAGTTTGAGCACACAACATAGGTTAGTAGTTTTAGATACTTGCATAAGTAGAAAAATAGTAGTAGTAAATAAAATGTACCCTAAAACAAGGTGGGGGGATTTGAAAGGAGAAAGGGCAACATATTTAAGGGTAAAGTGATTGAGGGTTTGAGATTCGAATTTTGAGGGAGAAACGACAGCGATGTGGAAACAAATGGCTAATTGTATTAGGAATGCTGCAAAAGAGGAGCTTGGAGAGTCGAATGGGAAAAAACACTATAATAAAGAAACCTGGTGGTGGAGTGTAGAGGTTCATGAAGCTGTTCGAGAGAAGAAATATTGTTACAAAGTTTGGCAGTGGATTAGGAATATGGAAAACTATGAGAGGTATAAGAAGGTAAAGAAAAAGGCTAAGAAAGCAGTAAGTGATGCAAAGTGCAAAGCATGAATAGATAAAATAAGCATAATATATAAAGGAAATGCTTTTATGGGAAAAAGTTATCATGAACTCGAGTGTGTTTGGACCCCAATGTTAGGGAACATTATAATAATAATATACAACAACAATGGTAGCCTTCTTAATGATACGAGAAATAACAGAGTTTGGTGATAAGCAAGACTCTTTGCTGATATTGACTATTAATTGCATCATTTAAATTATATGGTCAGCAGGATTCACTATCGAATTGCACTAATTACTACAATATTTGAATACACACTTTTCTAAAATGGATGTACAAATTTTCTACAAGCAGAATGTTTTAATTTTATATTTGGCATGTGGTGAAACAAACTACCAATGTAGTCTTTCGCCTATGAATCATGCAACTATAAAAACTATTGGAACAATTATACTGCAAAATTCATTACTATGAAATCTACTAACACTGCAATGCATGCCCAAGATGGACGGAGAACATGAGGTGCACACAAATGCTTGGATAATTTAATTAGCATATGGAATTTCTTGTTAGAAGCAATAACTAATGCTCTTAAAATTATAGGGACGGGGAACAAGGCAAACAACCTGCACCTGTGCTTTCTCACGCAAAGTTGATCATTGGATCACAAGGGCTGAAGGATGCATGTAAAGGGCGGCCACACATGAAAGGGTGAACATATTCACATGGTTCATTATGTTGTGTGACTATACCCACGCAAGTAGAAAGATAATTGGTCTCTAAGACTCTAAAGTCTAAAAACAGGTAATGATGCAAGATGACCTCCAAACAAGGTTATATGGCTAACAGTGTCATTCTGACCAAACAAGAAAAGCCGTAATTTTCTATGCCCAAGTTGGGAGCACTGAACCAGAGTCTCCAGCCTCTGCCCCCAAGAAACACAACAGTGGCTGAGGATACAGTGGGTCCAGGATGTTAAAGTGTAATATTGTATCATAATAGGCCCAGGGACCCAGTCCACTTGTATGATAATAAAGCCCAGCCCACTTATAAAGAGGAGACTTAGTCATATTTTGTACAGCTAGGCAACACCGTAGATAAAAAGTTGTATTCCCTTTTTTAGAGATCTAATTGATCTGATTAGCTTTAATTTCTTGATTTGTAGCCTAATCATAGGCATTGTAAACTCTATATAAAGAGAAGAAATCCAAGATGGCTAGCATCGAAAGAAAGCAATTCACAGACTTTCTCTCTCTCGTTTTTTGCATGTTTCTGAATGTCATGGTATCAGAGCTTCAAGCCTCTGAGTGAATCTTCTCCATCTTCCAAGCATTGGAAGTTGTCATAGTCTCTGTGAGACTCTCTGGATATTTTTCTTCATCTTCGAAGCACTGGAATTCGCCAGATCAAGGTGTGATCAGACGTGGCCCATCCCAGATTAGCATCATTGAGTCTGGATATTGTAACCAATCTGGTCGCCTGTTCCTTCTAGTATTTGTGGACTGGGTCCCTGGGCCTATTATGATACAATATTACACTTTAACACAGGAATCAAATAGACAACAATTTCCAGAATATTGGAATTGTTATGCAGGATAATTGGGGAGTTTTCCAGAATATAGTGGGTCCAGGATATAGTGTTGTTTTCATATGCAAACAACAACAATTGCCAGAGTGCTACAATAGACATGCAATTACTAAATTCAGACACTGTCACAAGAGATCCTTTCAAAAACTTCAAATCGTTACCCCTGTAGTCACATTTGTACCCTCCACATAAGGAGGATATTGTAAATTTTATTTTATTACCTTTAAAGTCACATTATGAGAATGTATCAATGAGTTCAGTAAATACCAGTCTATGACCTGTCTAATTTTGGGAGCAAAATCCTCAACCTGAATTAACAAGAGAGACAGTCTCATGAATAATCAGCATCTCATAAATAAAGAAGGCATAATGGTCTAAAGTAGATCGTCATAAGAATTAAACAGACAGAACAGATAAAATTCCATTTTCTGGTTGATAGAATGAAAAGAAGCAGTAATGCACAAGAAAATAAAAGGATAATAAATCTAGAATCAATATGTCAAGTATAATCACATCATCAACATCAAAACCTTGTCTCAATTATGTTGGGTCAGCTACATGAATTCTAGCACTCCATTCCAATCTATCCTAGGCCAAATCCTAGGATAGGTTGCACATCTTCAAATCTATCCTTATTACTTCCATCCATGTCCTCTTCGGCCTAGCCCTTCTCCTTGAGGGGCCATCAACAGGCATAGAAAAACTTTTCCCCACTGGCATTGTTGCCGGCCTGCATTGGACATGTCCAAAAATTGAGAGAGTTTCGGTATTTATAGGGTAGCTTCAAATTGTATTTCTGTCTTTTGGGAAGGATGTTATGTGTTATGTGCAAAAACACACAACACACTCATTCTATAGTCTAAAGTTTTTTATGTTCTTCCATCACTTGTACGTTTTACAATCTTCATTGAAGTTTCTATGTTAGCAATCAAAACGTATGCGCATGTGTGGCTGAAGATTTTTTTCCCAAGGAAACACATTTGCATGCGCTCAATATGAAAGACATAGTGGAAAGTGCTCACCATTTTAAGATTGTGGGTTCAAGTCATGTTACCAATTGAAGATAAAAAAAAAAGGAGTGAAAAAGGTAAGAATGTGTTTGAAGTTACATCAAAACTTTCAAAAATCAAAACAACTGACGTGGTTTTGCAAAAACCAATGTGTACATCATTTTTCCTTGCTAGTGGTATACGGCCAGGCCAAGTTGACATGAGTGATTTGCGAGTTGACCTACAAGAGATCCAAACTATGGATTTTTCTAAACAAAGTCAATGCAATGGTAATTGTGATTCACAAAGCATATCCACAACAAATAGAAAATGAATTTATACAAAGTATCCTTTCTTCCCTTTGTTGGTGAATTTTAATTTTTATTGAAGAAAGGATAAGAGCTACAACAATAGAACTATTGGAAACAAAGAAAAGAAAGGGAAGGTATAATAGTATTACACACTACACAAACAACGGTCAATCAAAGACCCACAAAGCCTACATTAAAAAAGATTCACAACAATCCCCATAAGATCCTTCCTTGCCAACATATCAGCCACCACATTGGCTAAACAAAGAATCTGAATGAAACGAAATATCTTATACTTAGAGGACAGAAAGAACAAGCAATAAGATCTCCACAACTTTTTTTTTCTTTTTTCGTGGGGGGAGGGGAGTAACATAAATTTCATATACCAATCATAAATGATGCCCATTACAATAAATCAAAAATTGTTTTAGCATGAAACTTAAAGCACACAAATAATCTCAACTTTTGACAACCATGTGACTGGGGCAACATACGTTACAGCAAAAAAAATGAACTTTCAATCCTATTCAACCCCGTGAACTTCATTTAACCACAGGTTTTTATTTTAGCTAAATAATCTCAACTTTTAATCCTACTCAACCTGGCAACATTCTGCCAACCATTGTTCCTTCTATACTTACAAAAACATCAACTTCCCCCTAATAAAAAATTATATAAAACTGTCATTAAATTCATGATAATATATAAGACTCAATTGCTCAAAGCCTAAATGATGTATATCAACATAAGCAATACCTTAGCTATTGAAGACAATGTCAAGACAAGTTTTGGATCAATTGAAATGGAGAAGCACTCACAATTAGGGCTCATCTCCCTAATTCCCACTATCTTCCTAGGATTTCATAGGAAGTGGTTCCATCCAAGGGCCTAGGAGAGAAGGTCAAGGTGAAGATCTACAAGGGACTGTCAAAACATACTCCTTCAATAGAATTAGAAACTGCCTATCCTTAACAGAAATTAAACTCTAGGAGTTTGATGGCCCCTTGATTACATTTGGAAAAATTCCTATTGAGTCCCTGGGATTGGGCTATTATGAGTGAGGGATCAAGATTGGAGATCTAGAAAGGACCTACAAAATTACTGCCCCTCACCCTATGAAAATGAATCCAAGGAATTGGACAGTCTACTCGAATCTTCACGCTTGATCCCTTCTGAGGTTTGCCTCGAGTCCTGGGAATTCCTAATAAATAAATAGTAATTTTCCAAACAAGCTCTTGAAAACATCCGACCTTAACCAACCCCTTTTATCCATTCAAGTGATTCAACAAAAGCCTCTTTCGAATGAACTCCTAGATATTTGCTAGGACTTTGCCAAGCATACCTTCAGAAGCCATACTTGTAAGAATTCCTTCTCCACCTTTAGCACCCATTTGTTCAACCAGTAGTAAAATCCAATGAATTTCCAAGAAACGCCTTTGTACCAAAAGGAGCGAAAAGTGAAGAATTAGAGGTGAAGATCCGCAAAGGGCCATCAAATAATCTCCTTTTTTTACTAAGATATGAGATATGACTACCCATCCATTACCTTAGTAAAGTAATTCAAGGAAAAGCTATGGTCCCACTAAATGGGCCACTTGCCTACTGAGATGTGTGGAATGAAGGATCTAAGATGGAGATCCAAATGAAACCATCGGTTTCTAGGATTTATTTTACTAGAGTGATGGGTGGGCAATCATTTCCAATCAAACATGAGATTATTCGATATCTTCTTGCGCATGGTCACCTTGAATCAATCAATTTCAGCCCTTTCCCACAGAAATGCATTGCTTAGAAATGCTGGAGATTTTAATACCTAATTAGAAAACCGTTTGCTTGCATGGAATTGAATTCCTAAGAATTTTAAGACATGCATTCCTATAAAAGTGGCCAAAATTGAAAAAAAAAAAAAGACTAAAATCCAAAAAACGGCCATCAAATAAACTCCTCTTTGGTGGAAAACAAATAAACAGCCATGACCCTGGCAAATCAAATCCCCCATCTAAATCTCCATCAGACCACCTTATATCCTTCAACCATCTCCTCTTTAACTCTCCTTCATTAGAACCCATTTTATCATGAATTCTTAGGAATTCAATTCCTAGCAAACAAACACACCTAGCCCGTTTGTGTGAGCAGTAATTCAGTCTTCAATTTCCAGGAGTTTCTAAGAAAAATAACTCACTATCAAAACGGGCTAATATTGAAGGAGGAAAGGAGAAGATCATTATCAAATTTATCCCCATTGGAAGGAAATGATTACACAGCCACCGCTCTGGTATACCCTCTGCACCTCACCTCTATAATACTCTCCCTGCTTGAACGTATTGGTTTATGTGGACCCAAGTAGGGCACCATATGTGACCATTAGACCGCCATTCAGTTCATCTAGATCGACATTTCCACCAGGGTTGACATGGAATCCGACAGACTATGAGCCCCATAAAGAAGATAAGCCTCATGTGGGGAAGGATACACAGAAAATCCTGTGATAAAGATTGACAGTGTGGCGTATCGCTCAACCCGGAGACCACCAGACTCACGGCATTTCTCTCTGCAGTTACCCTTCCAGTCTCACATTTATCAGACCCCACTTCGCCCTGAATTCATGAGAATTCATTTCAATACAAATTGGGCAAAAATCTCCACCTTAGATCATTCACTCCTCACCTCTTTATACAAGGAAAACTCCCCATTTCCTATGAATTAATAGGATTTCATTACCAAGGGACCAAATGGTGGGTTTCAATATTCAATCACCCATATCTGTTTGATTTGCATTTCTTCCAATTTTGATCCCAGTGTGGACTCCAATGCGCTAGTTTTACTAAATATATTGTCTTCATGAAAGGTTTCGACAAGTCTATGAAGCCTACATACAACAGATAAAAGATACGAATAGCATCATATGATGATGGTTTTTTTTTTTTTATACCTCTTTTGGGGTGAGAGAGATGCGAGCGGACTCAGCTAAAAGATTCACATCAGGGGGTTGGAGAGAGCAACGAGGAGCAGCAGAAGGAGAAGAACAGTAGCCACGGCGAAGGAAGGAGCAGAGCTTAACTCTAAACCAGGAGTTTGAGAGGGTAGCCATGAAAACTCTCTCTCTCTCTCTCTCTCTCTCTCTCTCCTGTTTTCACTTTATCCCCACTTTCTGGAAACATGGGTAGTAGACCTGACCCAATGGGTTACGTTGTTGATGGGCCGAACCACATCCACATGTAATGGAAATTCGTTTCTCTTATTAGCCAGAGGTTCCGACTTCCGACCCACTTGAAACTGGATTTTGAACTTTCTATTTTTTCTCTTGTTAATAAACTAGCACAAAAATCCGCACTAAGCACATGCATGCACATTCAAATCAAATTAAACAATAATAGATTAAAAATAATATTTATTGCAAATTAAGCATTCATAATTCTAAACATCACTTCATAGAACCATTAAACATTAATAACTTTATAAAAATATAAATGATGAATAAGTTTGGGATTAACATCATAATAAAGTCTTAACTTCAAAAGAGACAAGTTTTGAGAGAGAGGGAATGGATATCATACATTCAAATTCATAATTGATTTTTCTTATTTTGAATATTTAAATAAGCAAAAAATGTGTATATCATATGTGGAGGATGTAAATCAAATATATTATAAACAGAAAAACAAATAGTGCACTTAATGCTTTCAACTTCCTCTTTGAACCTCAGGCATCATCTGTGTAACTCAGCAAAATAAAAAACTACAATGAGCATATAAAGAGGTAGAACGGGAGTTTAAATGAGTGGTTGATGAGAGAGGAGGGAGTGCATGAGTGGGATACATGTTCGTTAGAAGTGGTGGGTAGATGGGAGTTGTATGCATGGGGAGTGCATGAGAGAAAACATGCTACAGTTGTAAAAACCAAATGTAACTATTAGTCAAAATAGAAAGTATGGACAAAATTAGATCCAAAACCTTCTACTTTAATATATTATAATGGATCCTGTTTTGGAACCCATTTTTGGACTGGATAGCTAGACGTGTCATATTTCAAAACCACAACGGTTAGACTCATGAACCTATGCACCTAGCCTATTTTCAAAATACCTCAAGTTTAAAAACATAGTTGTCAATTTCATTTCGTTCCGGATAAAATTGGCCTAAAAGTTCCATATTTGGCTTGAGGCAAAAGGGAATGCCCCCAAAAATATTTCAGTCCCACTTGCCGCCCATTGTAGTTGTTCCAAGCCTAATACCGCCCCCAATTCTTGCTCATTAGATGAGATGAAATGCCCACCAAAGTTTCATTTTATATTTTTAATAAGTTTATATGTTTCATACTTTCATTTATATGTAGTAAAAACTAAAAATAGTCAATTGTAAAATGTAGTTTAAATTAACTATGATGTATATAATCATTTTTAGTATTATTTGTGCAATCTATAGCTTTTCATTTTTGAACTTTAGGTGTCCTTTTAGTTATTTCAATCTTCATGTGTCTTTTTTTTTAATAAAGCGCTAGAATCAATTAGAACTTCAAAGTGTTCCACTACAATGCGAAATCGGAAAAAAAGACAGGAATGGAATCAATGATAGTGGTTTACAATGCTAGGTTCCTAATCTCTAAAATGAATGCAAACCCCGGCCCTTTGTCTCCTAGTGTGGCCTCTCCCTTATCTCCTGCTCTCTCTCTCAGCACAAACCCTCTCCCTTTCATTTCTCTCCCTTCCAGCACAACCCCCCCCCCCCCCCCCCCCCCCCCCCCCTGTTGGTATTTGTGATGGGGTAACTTGTGTTTACATGTGGGTGGACCGCACTCACAAAAAGACACCCCCCACAAGAAGTCTTAATGGTGATAGGTATAAGAATAGTTTGAGTTTAGTCCAACTCTTTATCCATATCATATGTTCATTCAAATTCAAATTGATAGAGTTTGATCCAACTCTCAATCGTTATCATCTTTCCATTCGAACTTGAATAGAAATATTATCATCCATTAGCCAAAAGGCTATATGTAGACATGGGAGATAGCAGTTGCAAATAATCCAAACATATCATCTCTAACACTAGATCACCCTCTTCTTTCCACTATATCTAAATTGTACATCATCATCTTCTACATCTAGGGTGTCCATCCTTGCCCTTGGATTTTGAAGAGTGAATCGTGTGTGATTGATCTCTCGTAGATAGTTACAAGTCTCCACAACTAGTGCCCAATTCAAGCCGACACAATCTTTATCGCATTTGTAGCGGCCAACTCATTTGGATTCGTGCTTCCGCGGCATCTACGGCCTTCACCCCTGATCTCTCTCTTGCACTCTCCCTCTCTCTAACTCTATCTCAACGGCGTGACTTGGCCACTTAAGCAATACTTCACTGCTTTATTAGGTCTTCGAGTATTGCATTATCGCATTTGTCGGTCGCTCTCTCCCCATCTTTCTACATTAGAAATCATGAGCATGCAGGGTAGACTCTCTCTCTGTCTCTCTTGTTCTCCTTCTATATCTCCCTCTTTCTCTCCATTTCTCTCCTTTCCACTAGAATAAGGACCAAAACCCGATCCTCTATCAAAAACTGATTTTGGAATGAGTCTCCCAATTCTGAATCGAAACTGTCATTTATGATTTTGAATAAAAATCAAAACCATCATTTAGGAAACTATTCCAATTCTGGTCCCAATGTGGAACCAGTTCAGATTTGACCCATTAGAAAGTCTAAGATATTTTGAATAACTTTCGTGTTCGACTCGTGACCATTTGAGGTCCAAAAACCCTTCGTTTCTTAACTTCCCATTTGACTAGGGGCATAGTCGTCTTTTCGATAGAAGTTGAGTTTTCCCTAGAAGTTTCCAGAAATTGTGATTTTGGGCTTATCGGAAAGAGAACTTAATTTGGAGAAACTTTTGTTCAGACTCTATATCCTTCCGAGGTCCGAAAGACCCTCGTTTAGGTCGTTTGCTTTACACTCAAGTCATGGTTAAAGTAGCACTTTTGAAAGAGTTGACTTTTTTTACTAAGATTTTGAAATTTGACGCACATGGGCTTTGTTGGAAAGAAGAAATTATTTTGTGAAACTTTCATGTATAATACAACTAGCTTTGATGGCTCAAAAATCAGTTTAGAGGCGGAGTTTACCATGTCGACATAATTGATGACAAACTGGTAATAGTTCATAAAGCTATACAAGCAACAAGAATCCCAACACATTTCTTTCTTCTTCCTTCTCTCTTAAGTTACTATTCCAACAGCCACTTTGATCCCTTATTTCATCTCCTTTTCTTTGGCGAATTGAGACTCAGTATCATAGAGTTTACTCGTATGGTTAATGCGTACGCATGTGTATTTTCATCTAGTTTCATGGTGGGCCGCCTCTCCCTTCATCGAACACAGCATTTTTTTGAGTACTTAGAGGATTTTCGGCCTTTGGATTGTGTGCATGAGGCCCACATTGGATTGAGGAGTTTCTTTTCTATTTTTGAGGTTTGAGAAGCACAAAGAAAGTGATCAATTTAAGCCTCATAAGCTTGTATGCATTGGTTTGATGATTCCACATTTCTAGTTTGTTAAGCTTAGAAAACCATGTTAAAGCTCATACATTTTAGTAAGTTTTGTTGATGATTTAAGACAATTTAGAGGCTTAATTTTCGTTAAATGGATCCCCGATACGGGTCCAAAAAGTTCTCAAAAGATGGCCAAGGATGGGAGCAAGGATGCAAATAGCGGCCGCTACACTACATCAGCCGTGGCGGTAGACACCGCCACGCTACAGCCGAAATATCTGTCGTCGCAACTATGTATCGGTGGGTTATAAACGCCCCCCACCCCTCGGACGACTTTTAGGGTTTTTTTTTTTTTTTACATCTCTCTTCCTCTCTTCTCCACTTTCACTGCTGTAAAACCCTCTTACTGCCCTCTAGTGGTCCCAACTTCATTTTTTTAAGATTCTTGCTACCAAATCAAAAGATTCAACTATTCTAAATAATCTAAAATGGATTCTTCATCTAGGTATGCAATTCTTTGTGATTTTTTTACAACTTTTGAGATATTTATCACTCTCTAACTACTATGAATCACAACATAATTGCATCATTGTCTTGTTTTATTGTAAATCCATGCTTCCTTTTGATCTTGCATGTATATCTTTTCTTTTATATATATAATTTTATTAATTTTATTTTCAGATTTAGGTTATTTAAAAAAAACATTATTACCTATGGAAAACTCATGAAACAACTTGAAAATAGCTTCATATTGTTAGATCTAGGTTTCCCATAGATCATTCCAACATATATTGCTTGTTTTTCAATTTTCTTCCTTTTTTTATTTTTGGATTTTTTTTATTTTTGTAAAAAAAATATTTTTAATAACTGAATACCAATCAAATGTCTTGAAAAGGGATCCTAGATTTTAGATCTATGTTTCCCATAGATCGTTCCAACATATATTGCTTGTGTTTTTACTTTTTTTTCGGATTTTTGTTATTTTTTGGAAAAAAAATATTTTTAATAATGGAATGCCAATCAAATGTATTGAAAAGTGCTCCTAAATGTTTTGAATATGTTTAGCATAGATCAATCCAACATTTCTTTATCTTTTCCTTTTTTTATTATTTTTTTGGATTTAGTTATTTTTGAAAGAAAAATACCTTAACTAATCCGTGACCCATCATATTGTTTTGAATAAGGCCCCTAAATGTTATATCTATATTTGGCATAGATCAATCGAACATATCTTTGTCTTTTCCTAATTTAATTTTCTTATTTTTGGATTTTTAAAATTTCTGAATATGTTTATATACTTTAAGTAATGAAATACCAATCAAATGTCTTGAGAATGATTCCTAAGCGTTAGATATATGTTTCCTTTAACACGTTTATTTTTTTTTTTTTTAGTTTTTAACATACTACTTGTTCATATTTATAGGTATTGATGGACACACATTTCGCTCGGCGCTACCGAGGTCGGCGGACGTGAGAGTCCGTTTGGTCCAACCCCTTCGCGCCCAGGGGGCAAAAGCGAGCATCAATATTTTTTTGGGTGGGTGTGCCAGATTTTCTATTTTACTTGGAATTGCAAGTGGTGATCCAGAGATCGACCTTCATAAGTAAAAAGTAAATCAACTTCTTTCAAGTTTTCATTGCACATATATTTAAGAAAAGAGACATGTTTTTGAAATGTCGTGAAAGGCGATTTCATTTATTTTGCCGTGAAAAGCAATTTTTGGTATTTATAGCTGATTTTTTGCATTTATAGCCGATTTACAATTCTTATCAATAGTGAAAGACAAGAGTTGTGATTTTTTTGTCTCTTTGAAAAAATACAAACTACAATGAAAAGCAAGAAAAAGGATGATCTAACTTCTCAAGAGATTGTGGGGGACTCATTCAGATTGACGGTCGCAAGCCGTGTGTGGACTTCGCCATCATCCATGCAGATAAGAACAAAGGATGCTCTTGATTCACTTGGCTCGGCTTTAACCTCATATTTTTAGAGGACAAAGACCAAGAGAAGGTCCTATGTCCAATAAAAAGCTAAGTAGACGGGCTGAAAAGCTACGTCTAAGCCATTGGAAGCAGAAAGAGAAGGCAAGGACCTTAGGGGGTGGGGTGCCTCCCAAGGGACTTTTGTCACCTTGTAGCAGTGGTCGATGCAGAACTTCAGCAGATTTTTCTCTTTTCTTTCTCTCGAATTTTCTGTCTGAATTTTCGAGATCGATGCTTGGATTTTTCTTGGATCTGGATTTCTTGGAATGCTCTCCTATTTATAGGCTTTTGGTAGCCATTTAGGAGGGTTTATGGGTTTTAATTGCCATAAAACCACATAATGGGAGGAGTTACAAGGTTTAATTCCTTTATTTTGTAACTCCTGGATCTTGGCTTCTGATTCGCCGTTGGAGAATTAAGGACACTTAATCACCTTTAATCACCATGATGGAAGGAGTTTCAAGGTTTAAATGTCATGAAACCTTTGGTTTGTAACTCCTTTTGCTTATTTCTGATTGGGCCGTCCGAAATAATGAGTTAATGACCGCAATAAATTGCCATAAACGGGTCAATTAACAGCATTAAGTGGTCGCCTAGTCGCTCTAAGAGTCGCGGGCTGTGCCGCGTCATTTGGAATTCTTCTTGTGATGATTATCGATGGATCTTCATACTGATCGACATCGGATGACCATATAACTTCAAACAATGATTGCTAACAGTGGGTCGGTGCTATCTGTCATGTTGATTTCTCGATTGATCAGACAGAAAATGCACCTTCTTGGTTTACCGGTTAGTGATCAATGATTATTTGATACTCTCGGAGACGGACCCGTGATGTTGATGAAGATCGACGGATTTGGAGCGTCGAAAGTCGGAAATTTGGAAAACTACAGGGGCCAAACATCTCGAAACACAAAAGGGACGAAAAAACGCCCTTCTGGCCAAAATCCAGTGACCTGGATTTCCATGGTCGCCGGTGACCATGCACCCATGGTCGCAGGCTGGCGACCCTGGGCCAGGGTTGCGGGCTTGCGAACTTGGGGGGATTTTTCCCTTTCGGTCGCCGGTTTTCGGCAGTTTCGCGGTTTTTTTTTCTTCTTTCTTCTTCCGTATTTTTCCTGACACTTTTGTACATTTATTGGCTTGATTTCCATGGAAAAAATTTGACGAGAACCCTTGCATTTTTGGGTGCAAAGTTTCTAATTTTCAAGAAAAGCCGAAGACTTTATCGCGTAGAGCTGCCGATTTTCCATCAGAAGCCAAAACGGGGTCAAACGATGTCGGAATGACCTTAAATCTGAGGTGAAGCCTCCTAAGCAATAAATAAGACCAACCATAGGCTTTTGTTTGAGTTTTGAAGCCGTGTGGGGTCCTGTCGCCAATAGACTTGATTTTATCGCGAGGAAGATGTCGCGCTTTGATGTGCGGTCAACCGATGTCTGATTGACCTGAAATTTGACAGGGAGCTTATTGAAGTCATTTTGAGATGATCCATTAGCTCCAATTTGGAAACCATGGTCCCGGGGAGCTTCGCCGCCGAGAGGCCTGATCTGGCTTCCGAGAGTCAAAGTCTGGTCAAATGTTTTTGTAAGGTCCGTGACCTTACTGGGTCAGTTGGGCCCAAAACTCGGCCCGTTGAACCGTTTAATTTGTTATTATTTTATTTAATTTTTTTTTTAGATATTGAAGTGGGTTTAGATCATGAGCGAGTTTTTTTTAGCATTAGAATAGTATCTGTGTAGTTTCATTTGATTCCGAGTTCGTTTGATCATAGCAGGGGGTAGTTTGCAAATTAGGGAAAATTGAGTGTTTTTCGAAATATTCCAAACGCCGTGATTTTGGGTTCGTTGAAAGGTCTCGTCGTTCTGATGGTTTTTGTCTCTTGACTCATCGCGATCCGACGATCAGAAACCTTCCAAGTGGTCCATTCTTCTACCGGACCCACTTAAAGGGCAATTTGGTCTTTTCCTCTCTTTCTTCTTCTTAAACTAAACTCTAACCCTAATCCTTATTCGTTCTCTGCAACAAAAGTAACCGCAGCCTCCCATCTTTTTCTTCTTCCTTTCTCAAGCCCGAAACCCTAGCCCAGAAGATCCCATTCGAAGATCCGATCCGCTAGGATTCATCCTTGCGATCCCCTCTTGCTTCCAGTACCATTTTGGTAAGACTCCTCACAATCTCTTATTTTCACTTTATCATTTCTTTAGTTAGATTAGGTCCGATCTTAATTCTTTTCCTTCCTATCTTCTTCTTGGCTTCCTAGTTTGCATTTTATCGGGATAGATCGTGGATTTCGGAGTAGAAAAGCTTTTCCTCGAATTTCACCCAATTCTAATCTTCTTTTGGGTTGAGACAAGTAGATTTACAATGCATAATATAGCATGTGTGTTTGTTCCTTTATTGACTGCAATGGTTTCTTGATAGATTTCCCATTAATTCCAAGCCTGTCTGATTTTTAATTGGGAATTATTTGTTAGGTTAGGTTTTTGGAGAAATTGATAATATTAGGTTGATTAGAAACTATTTAATTTGATTCTATGAAATGGAATGTGGTGTATGGAATGAATGGAATGGATGATGGGAGAGCTGATGCAGGTTTTAGCCTTGGAAAGGTTTGGGGAATGGAGAAAATGAAATGGGGAAGAAAGAGTTCAGAAATGGCCTGAACCCACACGAGTTCCGTACCGTCGGTTCACTCGTCGGTTCAGTGTCGGTCAACCGACAGCATGGTGTCGGTCAACCAATCACCATCTCGGTCAGAAAACCCGAGAGTGGGTTTTACACCAATTTTGTACAGTCGGTCAGCACTCGGTTCAAACGTTGGTTAACCGAGGCTCGAGTCGGTTCCAAAACCAGAGAGAGTAGAAATTAGTTCTGCTCTGTCGGTTAACCCTCGGTTCGTGTCGGTCAACCGAGACCACTACGTCGGTCAACCGACACCATCTTGAGAGTCAGCCGAAATTGGCCATTTCACTTGTATTTTTCCAGACTAAGACTGAAACCTAGGATTGGGACTTAGATGATGGAAACCCCTAATTTACTATCACATGACCATAAATGAGATTGAAGTCGAATCACGTGGCTTGGTGTGAATTCGATGGGTTGTCTAGGTATTCGTATATTATACGTAATATAACCAAATGCACATGGAGTTGAAATTAATGATACTCAACATGATTGTACACCAAGGAATTATCCTAAAAGCATCATTGATCCAATTTCCACATGTACTCTGTTAGAATACGTGGAATACAGGGATGACACCACTTACTTAAGATTGGATTGTAATTTCTCCTTGACTTTGACTTGTATCCGTTGATAACATTCCTTGTACACTCTTGACATAAAACACGTAATCAATTATGAAACATAAATTCTTATAGAATATAGGACTTGGACTTGACTTAGAGTGTACCATAGGAACCTGTGTCTTGTATTGATGAACATGACTGGCTAGTAATGGAAGGGGATTATCACGTGTTTCGCTTGTCTAGTATCGTCTTGAATAAGATAATCCCTAGGATCTTGTCTTGTACATGGAACTAGCCAGACTTGCTTGTCTTGATATTCTTGTGCCAGAACCACTTTATTATTGTTTGCATATCATGGCCATCTGCAGTTTGGGATTTAATGACGAATCGGTTACTCCGGTTGTCGGGGTGGGCAGTCGGCGTAGGACAGCATCCATGGCGTTGAATAGCTGAAAGCGGGCTAGGACCATGCTGCTATTCCTAGGATAGGGAGGTAGGATCCCACTGTAGCCGGACTATGGTATCAGTAGTCCAAGGGGATTGTTATTGGTACCTCAGGAGGTGGCTTTGGACATCCTCGGAGTCTCCCTCTTGCTTGTTCTTGTTTTGCATTTGCATGGATAGTGGTTATTATTAGATGATTGTTAGGATTCCTATTATTATTTCCTTGGATTTTATTCTCGCTTTATACCTAGCTTTGCATTCTTGTATTCATATGATCTTATACCTGTCATTATTCTACACTTGATGCATGTCGTATTTATTATGTTTTGTATATCTATTGCTCAACATGTCGTTGACTTTGTTCCTTGGTGTGCAGACACATCAGGTGAATACTTCTTCTACGAGGAGCAGGCAGGTGAGGAGATCCCAAAGGATCTCCAACCAGCAGAGGAGGCACGAGAGTGGCGTGCCGATGACGTAGAGTAGCGTCATCACTCCTGGCACGAGAGAGACATATTTGGGATCCATTAGATTTATCTTTCATTCATTTATTTCTCTCGTCGAACCTTTATATTACATTGACTTCTGTTCTTTTATTGGCCTTGTATTTTGGGCAGGCCAATGTAATAATTAACTTAACTCTTAGTTTCTGTTTACCTTTTCTTACAAATTTTAATTTAATGAGATTCATATTCATTGCTTGAGATTCCATATGTCAAGAGTTGTTTGGGTTCTATTTGTATTGTACCACATGAGGTTTGAGGTTTGAAATATTAAATCCTCACAGCAGACTACGATCCGTGGGCCCAAAGGATAAAATTTTTAATTAGTCCTAAAATTCACTCTCCGGATCCGGTTATTTCTTTAATCGGGTTCGGGGGACGTGACAGTTTTCGAAATGACCTAAAACTTGACGTGTAGCCCTTTGTAAGCATTTTGAAGTCAGCCATGTGCCATGTTTGATGTGTTATGGCCTCGGTGGTTCTCACCGCCGAGAGGCTTGATCTATTATTCGAGGGTTGATGTAGGGTCAAACATTGTTGGTTTGACTCGGAACTTGACGTGAAGCCTTTTGGAGGTATTTTGAGACCATCCACATGCTCTGATCGAAGATTTGATGTTTTCGACACTGTCGCAGCCGAGAGCTCCTGTTTAGCATGTGGAGGAGTGAAGTTAGGCCAAATGATTTTAAGATGGCCCTAAACTTCATGTATACTCCTCTCTTGGCTGTCTTGAAGGATCTTGCAGTTTTTTGTTTGATTCTAACAAGATTTGATTTTTTGGAAGTAGCATTGCCTATTCATGGTAAGTTGCGGCTTCACATAGCTTTCTTGAGGTTGAAGAGGCAAAGTGACATTTTTGGTGTCAACAAATGCCCCCTCGAGGTACAGCGATGAGTTTTTAACTTTTGTAGTCGATGTGCCTCGAAGAGAACCTTGAAGGAGAGTCTTTGACTTGACCAAGAGTCTTTGAGCAGTCTTTCTTTTGGTAGAGTGACCTTTTGAGCTTTTAGGGGAATTTGATGGTAGTGAAAGGGATCACGTACCATCTCAAAGCAAAGTTTTGAAACTAACATCAGGGATGTGGATTTGTTTTTTTTTTTTTGTTTTTGACCTTATGACCTAACAAGCTGTATGTGACAGGTTAGGGGGTCAAGTTTGGTTTTTGGTTTTGACCTTATGACACAACAAGTTGTATGCGGTAAGTTGGGGGGTTGATTTTGGTTTTGATCTTGTGACCTAACAAGCTGTATGTGGCAAGTTAGGGGATCAGGATTTGGTTTTTGAATTTTTGGCCTTGTGACCTAACAAGCTGTATGTGGCAGATTAGGGGACCTGAATTTGGTTTTTG
The DNA here is from genome assembly GCA_012931725.1 of Litsea cubeba. Classification (NCBI taxonomy): domain Eukaryota; kingdom Viridiplantae; phylum Streptophyta; class Magnoliopsida; order Laurales; family Lauraceae; genus Litsea; species Litsea cubeba. Next base: position 14,929,886 of record CM022955.1, on the reverse strand, counting down.
TGAAATGTCAATTTCAATATTTTGGCTCAATTTGGTATATGAGGCTAAATTGTTTGATTTTTGGAAGCTCATGAGGCTTGGAATTCTTTTTTGTATGGTCCAATCAACTTAAAAGAGGCATGGAACCATTTTTGTATGCTCTTGGTAAGAGGAATTTTTCTTTGACTGAAAGCTTCTTTTAGTGCCTAGGTGGTCAAACCTGGCTCATGTGGGCTAGCCCATGGGACCTTAAGCTTTTGAAATGGCTTAGATCTCATATGGTGTCATTTTTGTAAAGAATATCTAAAAATATCTCCTTTGGATAGAGAATATTAAAAAAATATCTTTACTTGAGAGAATCTCTCATTTTCCCTTTATTTTGGGAGAGAATATCTCATGATATCTTTCTTTGGGAGAGAATATCTCATATCCCCTCTCTTTTGGGAGAAAATCTCTCTAATTGCTTTCTTTTGAGTAAGAATCCCTCAAAGTATCTTTCTTTTGGGAAAGAAACTTCCTAATTTTTTTCTTTTGGTAAGGTTGCTAATTTGTAGCACTTACCTCCTTTCTTTTCTCCTTGTTTCCCTTTTTGGTTTGCTCTCTTCTATAAAAGCAAGGGGAGATCGGATCTTTTGCTCTCATTGCTTTCTTTTGTAAAAATCTCAAGAGTGCTTCAAGACCAAGAGTTCTTCAAGAATCTTCAAGTTTTTCTTCTTCTTCTCCATCAATGGCTTTAGGTAAGTCTTCTTTTGCAAGAAAACTCCATTGTAGAAATAGGATGGTTAAAAAAAGAGTTCTTTTTTTTTCTTCTTTCCTTTTCTTATCTCTCTCTCTCTTTTTTTTTTTTGCACGTGTTTCTTCCCTTTTTTTTCACGTATTTTTCTTCTTCTTTTTTCTCGTACTTTTTTTTGCCGTACGGACGATCCGTACGGATTTGGCCGTACGGCCACGTGGCCTGTGGGCCAGCCCATTTTTTATCTTTTCTTTTTTTTTGTTGCTCCCTTTTTTTATATCTTTCCCTCCCCCCTCTTTTCTTGAGAAAGTTTCTTTTTTTCTGTTCTTTTCTCTTCCCTTTTTTTTTGAGAAAGTTTCCTTTCTTTTTTTTTTCTCATCATGATAATGCCTTTTTTTTTGGCACATCAAGACGTTCATGCATTTTTGTAAATTGAATTGGGAGCATGATGTGATAGATAGCATACCTAAAAATCTTTACAAAATTTTGGAATTTGGAGCTCGCAGCGATGTTGAGCCCTTCCTGATTTGTGGAGATTTTTGATGTTTTGAAAGTGTAGAGTTTTGGAGCTCGCAGCAATGTTGAGCCCATCTTCAAGCTTTCTATCTCTTTCGGGGTATTTCCCTTTTCTTTGGAATTGCCCCGAAATCATGCCAAAATTTCACCAGATTTTCTTTTAGCGAAATTCTGTCATTTTGGTGATGATCTTTCTCTTTTCCAACCTTTGCAGGTGGTTCCTCCAGAACGAGCAAGGGTAAAGAGCCTACTACAAGCGTACCTCATCGATCCGCTAGATCTTCAAATGCGGCCATTCAGCAGGCTTGGGAGAAGGTCCAGTATGTTGAGAGAAACTTGGAAGAGTGTGACTCTCTCAACAGAGATAAAATGAGGCAGCGACTGATTGCTCTCAAGAGTGAGGAATTCTATAAGATGATGGCAAGCAACCGTCCTTGGATTATGGACGATCAGAGGGTGTTGCCCAAGCCTACATTTTTCTTTGGTGATGCAATCCCTGACGACATGACATACCAGAGAAGATGTTTTCAGTTCTCTTACACAACTGATGGTGAGGAGAGAGCCTTTCTCCCACGTGCTCTAAGAGAGAAGATCCTCCAAGCTGGGTGAAAAGGACCAACATGATCAAGACCGGGGTTTTTTGTTGGCGGTCCTTCCGGATATGCGGAGAAGTCGCCTGCCCTTTTGGACACGTTGATGCCGGCCAGCGGCTACCAGGGCTCTGATTATCCGTCGGTTGATTTGAAACCGGTGGGCCTTGGTATTTTTAGCGGTGACGACAGTAGTTGGGTGAAGCCTTTTCGACTTCGTTGCCATTTTAGTGCTGACTCCGATTGGAAGTTGTGTACTGATCGTGTCCTGCTGATTGGTGGCGCCGTTTTAAAGGAAGCTGGGATTTTTAATGCGGTCTGCGCCTTTAGGGAGACCGTGATCTTTTCCGACGAGGCCTTCATGGCTTGCTGGAGTCATTCCTTCCACAAACCAATACCTTCTTTGTCACGAATGGTGAGATTGGTTTTTCTTTGAAGGACCTGAGCGCCATTACTGGGTTGCCTATCCTTGGCAAACTCTATGAGGAGTTCATGCCGATCGACAGCGTCCTTGAGGAGCGGTCAGAGGAGTTCAGGCTCCTGTACTTTCAGCTTTTCGCCATCTATGATTTTTTGAAGGAGAAGGAGGGCTCGAAAGTCAGATCTAGTAGTTGGAAGAGTTTTGGCTCTTCGTTCCCTAACTTCTTTAACAGTAGGGAATCTTTTGATACTATGACCCGGGAAGCCAGGGCTCAGGATCCAGGTTCGAAGAAGACTTCTGCCATGCGTGAAGAGTTGAGGGGATTCTTTGCAAGTACAGACGCCACTTGTTTTGACATTACTATGCGGAGAGATCTCGCTTTTACCTCACATATTGGATAGGTGAGGCCGTCTTTGCTGGAGGAGATGGAACGCACATCAGGCTGCATTGTATCTTTCTGGCTTGTCAGATGGCGTTTGGAGAGTGGCTTGCTTTGGTGCCAGCTCTTTACTCCTACTTGTGTACCAAACTGCAGGCTGCTGCTTTTTTCGTTCGGCTTGGGCTCCCCATGAACAGGGTATTTTCAGCCCATATCTTTTATTCGTGGTATGTATACCACTGTCCTGGCTTTCACTGGCTGGGTGCTGCACAGGATGATGATCCTCTCATAATTCGATTGGCTAAGGGCAAAGCCGTATTCAAATCTCTTTTGTTTGCCCGCATGAGGATCCGACAGCTCAGGGACGTCGAGATTGGGCAATCTTGAGTGAAGCTTTCTTCGGAATTACGGAAGAAGGCTTTTGATTTTAGTGCCTCCCGAGACTCTACCAGGGTAGGGTCGGGAAGGCATTACTCCTTGACAAGTTCAAAGGAGTGACTTTTCAGCATACGTGTCAGCACAATGGTGTACCGAAGACATCTTTTCATCAATATCCAGCCGTATGTACCTTCTCGCTTTGCGCTGCAGTTGGGCTTTTCTCAAGGCGTTGTTGGAGAGCCTTCGAGTATGGTGAAGCGCTTTGGAGGTTTGCAGGACGGCAGAAATGTATGGGCTTTTTATAGTGCTGAAGACACTACAACCATGATTTCTTATCCTGAGCTATCGACTTTCCGGACTGCTGGCTTCATGAAGTGGTTCGTGGATAGCTTTTTGGCGTACCGGGGACTTTCCAATAGGGAGTTTGATGTAAAGCTGTCTTCCGGAAAAGGCATTGGGAAGTCGGATGGCGTCTGGCGAGAGGAAGTTTTGGCCTTCCTTTCTGGAGAGAAGCATAAGATAGGCTTTCTCGGTGACCAGGGCGTCATTGGTTATGAAGTTGTTCGGGAAGTACCTGATGAGGCCTTAGAGCAGCTAGAACAGGAGTAAGCTGAGCTTGACGCTTGGATGCAAGCGGCACAGAGGCGAGCTTCCGTGGAGTCTACTGGCAAGAGCAGACCATCCAGTGAGGAGTCAAGTAGGAAACCCGACTCTGATAGTGGGGCTAGTTCTTCTAGAAAACGAGCCCACATAAGCAAGAGGAAGAGGAGTCAGCATCGCAAGGGACGGGATGAAGACTCTCCTGACATAGAAGTCCCTCGTACTATCAATGAGGAGATTCCAGGGGATGCTGACGAGCCTTCGGAAAAGAGGAACCGAGAATAAGAAACCGTGAATGAAGGTATAATTCTTCTTCTTTCTCTTTCCGTTTCTTTTATGGAATTTTCCATGTTCTGATTTGCTTTCTCTCTTCCTTTTTTTTAGCAGAGGATGATGGCTTGGCGATGCTTGAGGTTCCGGCCGATGAAGCGGTGGCGGATCTGGTTGCGGCACCCGAAGAAGAACCGAGGGACTCTAGAGTGATTCCAGAATCTCCAACTGGTATGACTTCTTTTGCTTTTTTTTGTTTGTACTTTATTTGCTAACATTTTTCTTGTCAGCTGACTTACCACAGGATTCGGATGACTTTGAACTATCAATGGACGCAAATGTTGATGATGCTTCTGATGAGTTCATGGAGGAAGAGAGTATTCCGCCAGTCGTCGAAGAAGGTACTTTGTAATGATAACCCTAATAATGATTTTTTTAACAGGATCGTACTCATACCTTTTTGTGTTTCATTGGCAGGTTATGAAGTGACAGAAGAGAGTCCATTGCTTTCTTTAGAACCAGAGCAAGGGGTGCCAGAGGTTGATTCAGAGGTAGGGACTCCTACAACCGGTTCTGACACGGCAGAGGTGAGACCTCGTGCTGAGATTCCTTCCCCAGTGGCTCCAATTGGAAAACTAGAGATCTTTTGCTACTCTTCCAATGAGGCATGACATGAGCAGCCGACCGACGGAGCGGGATGAATCTTCATCTAGGCCATCTTTTCTATTTGCGAAGAAGGTGCTGGCGTGGGTTTTGAGTTCTTGGATCAAGACTCTCCTTCATGGACACTTGGAAGAAGGATTTGACACGATCCAGCATGTGCAGGATATTCTCGGTGATGCCGAAGAGGCTGGTCTAGACGTCACAGGTGCCAGGATGATCGTTGATAGGATCATTGCACTGGGCAACAAGTGGTTTGAGACCATAGCTTTCCCTGATGGTGACTTCTTCAAGGAGATGTTCCTAGATCCTGCTAATAAAGCTCAATCTGACATGGATGAGACTACACAGAGCAGGAAGCAGCTAGTCCAGGAGAGGAACTTAGAAGAGTTAGCCATCATCGGGCTGAGGCATGACCTTAACATCCTTGATAGGGAGGTCGTCGAGGCCAGGCAACGTCTTGAGCATTTGAAGGCGCAAGTCGCAGCCAAGTGGGCTGCTATAACAGAGGCTCGCGACAGGGAGAGTGCTCTGATTCGCCAGGTTGCAGATGCCAATCGAGTTCTCAAAGGGAGGACTCAAGAAAATAAATGATGGCAAACTGCTCGGGATAAGCTTCCCGGTGTAGAAGAAGGGTTACAACATTCTCTAGCATCTCACGGCAAGTTCCTAAAGAAGCGTGCCTTGGAAACTCTGACGGCTGAAGCCAAAAGTTTGCTTGAGGAGCTGAAACTTTGGCTAGAGGCCATTTTTGGTTGAGCTCCCGGTTTCTACTTTTTTGTAACAGAAATTCCTCTTCTTTCTTTTTTTGGTACCGCATGTATTTTTTTGTGCTCTCTCTCTCTCTCTCTTTTGTAGTGCTTGTGAACACTTCTTTTTTATATTCCCTACTTTCACTTAAATCTTTTTGTGATGAAAGCAATTGCTAAATGGGATGATTGTTTTGAAAATTTGATCAAAAGTTTGTCATTTTGTGAAAATCTTTTGTCAAATGATTGTTTTGGCATGGGAGCCAGATTTTGTTTGTGGCATGAAAGCCAATTTTGGCATGAGAGCTGATTTTGTGGCATTTATAGCTTGGTTTGTGGCATTGATAGCTGGTTTTGTGGCATTGATAGCCGGGTTTTGTGGCATTGATAGCTGATTTTGTGGCATTGATAACCAGTTTGGTGGCATTGATAGCCGTTTTTTTTTTAAGCCAAGTTTTGGTTTATTAGCGTGAAAGCCAGGTTTTGTCTTGTTGGCGTGAAAGCTAGGTTTTATTTTGTGGCATTGATAGCCAATTTGTGGCATTGATAGCCGGGTTTTGGTGGCATTTATAGCCGATTTTGGTGGCTTTTATAACCCGTTTTGGTGGCGTTGATAGCCGATTTTGGTGGCATTTATAGCCAGTTTTGGTTTTCAAAAATGCAAGTATCGACTAAAAGTCGCCTCCCTGCTGAATGGTCTTGCAAGTATTGAGGAATGTCGCATCCTTGCTCATTCGGTTGCGAGTATCGATGGAATGTCGCCTCCTCAAGGATTTGGGTGCAAGTATCGATGGAATGTCGTTTCCTTGCTTTTCAAAAATTTTGTTTTGCGGGTACTGACTTGATGTCGTTTCCCCATGATTTTTGAAATTTTCGGTTTTCTCGAACCTTTTTGGGTTGTGGATATCAATTGGAATGCTGCATCTCCATGATTTTATGTTTTTTCGAAACTTAGATATTTTGGGTCGTGGATATCAACTGAGACGTTGCGTCTACACGATTTTGAGGTTTTGCAAGTATCGACGAAATGTCGCTTCCTTGCGATTTTGGAAGTGTCGAACATGGTTCCCATGCTTCTGATTTGTGCGAATATCGACTAAGCGTCGCTTCCCCGCGGTTTTTTTGAAAAAACCATTTTTTTTAAAGACACAAGGGTCGTAAATTTTGACCTAAAACCATTTTGGCGGTAAAAGGCAGGGTGGACTAGGGTGGAAATCCATGAATCCAGATTTTGTTTCAAACCATGAATTTTGGGTTCAAGGATTGAAGATTTCGGTCAAGTAAGGGAGAGGCTCCTAACTTGGATTTTCTTTTGAACAATGAAACGATGAAAGTAAGCATTGTTTTTTAGTTTCTAGAAATTTCAACATTTGATATGAAAATTCTAAAATGAGTGGGTTTGACGAGCGAGTATCTGAGAATAGGCTTTGGCCGTGCAGGCATTGCTCTTACCCAGTTGGGTAAGCCTTCAAGGGTAGTACCGTTTTAAGAATTTGTCGTTGATTGGCAGCATGCATCTGTCACCCTCCATATTTAGGAGTGCATATGTATCGTTGGAGAAAACCTTGTTGATGATGTAGGGTCCCTCTCATTTTGGCTCAAACTCGCCTTTGGACTTGTGAGCGAAGACCATTGGTCTTTTTACCGCAAGGACCAAGTCGTACTTTTTGTAGGCGCATTGCCTGACCTTCTTGTCAAAAGATCCGGCCATGCGTGCTTGGTAAAGTTCAATGCTCTGTCGAGTTTCGAGCCGTCTCTCGTCGAGATTGTCCAGCTCATGGAGTCGCAGTTTGACATTGCTTTCTTGAGCCATGTCATTTTGTAGAGATACCCTTAGGGAAGGAATTTGCACTTCCAAGGGTATGGCAGCATCGCATCCATAAACCAAGGAGAATGGTGTGCTATGGGTTGGTCCTCTAATGGTGGTTCGATAGGCCCACAAAGCTTCAGACATTTTGTCGCTCCAGTCTCTTTTGTGACTAGAGACCATTTTCTTGAGGATTTTGCAGAGTGTCTTATTGAAGGCTTCTGCTAATCCATTTGTTGCCGGATTGTATGGAGTCGAAGGACAACTTTGGATTTTGTATTTGTCGCAGAACCTATAGAATCGATGATCTCGGAATTATGGTCCGTTATCATGGATGAATCTTTTAGGTATGCCGAAACGACAAATGATGTTGGTGCGCAGGAACTGAATGACTAATGAGGTCTTCATTTCGTTGAGCACAAATGCTTCTGACCACTTGGAGAAATAATCCGTAGCGTCGAAGATGAAGCGATGACCTTTGCTTGAAGGGGGAGAAATGGGACCTATGATGTTCATACCCTAGGTTTCGAAAGGCCATGAGATCGCTGTAGGATGCAGCCATTTTGGAGGCATGTGAACATAATCTCTATGAACTTGACATTGTTGGCAGCGTTTAGCAAATTGCATTACGTCAGCTACCATGGTAGGCTAATAATAACCTAACATTTTTATCTGATCGTAGAGCTTAGGGCCAGCCTGATGGGCTCTACAAAGACCAGCATGAACTTTTTTGAGTGTTTCTTCAGCCTATTGTTGTGACAAGCAGCGTAGAAGTACTCCGTTGAAGGATTTCCTGTCAAGGATTTTTGAAGGAATATATCCAAATGAAAGTTTGGGGCTTGCCTTTGAACGCTTACCCATTCTTTTAGATCTTCAGGTAGGATTTCGAACATAGTGTAATCGATGAACGGATCCCTCCAGTCGCCGATTGAAGGTCTAAGGATAGAGATCCGACTTCCAACCACTTGGTGGCATTCAACAACTGCTTGGTGTGTTAAGAGGAGGGAGGATCCTTCTCTCGTACACTGTGATTTACATGTTTTCTCCTTCCTGGATCGCCATAGTGCGGCAAGTCCGGCGAGGGCATCTGCACGAATGTTTTCACCTCTACGAATGTGGGTGATGTGACAGATGTCAAACTTTTGTAGAAGGGATCGTGCCTTGTTGTAGTAAGGCAGCAGATCTGGCTTCCTGAATTCAAATTTCTGATTCATCTGGTTAACGATCAGTTGAGAGTCTCTAAAGACTTCCAGCATGGTGATTCCAGATTCGATGGCGAGTTCCAATCCTAGGATCAGAGCTTGATATTCAGCTGCATTGTTTGTGCATGGTTCCAGTAGTGAGAAAGCATGTGAAATCATGTATTTGTCGGGGCTAACAAAGAGGATGCCAACTCCCGAGATCAACTGTCTTTTTTCATTTGTCCTGGTTGCACCGTCAAAGTACATGTCCTAGGAGGCATTTTGTGATGAAGTCTCCACATTGTAGACGGGTTCATCTGGGAGATCATCTCTTAATGGAGAATCGTCAACAATCCATTCGGATTGATATATCGTCAATCCAACGGTCTAGTAAATTTGGATCTTACCGAAAGTTGGTGGACATGTGCAATTTAACGGGGTCATGTGTTTGGTCCATTTGGATGGACCAAAGGTGGGCCCCACAAGCACGAGCTTACGAAATTTTCTCCCTAAGCTCGAGCTTAAGGGAGCCTTGCTCATATATCTATATCTATATATTATATATCTTCTAATATTTTTTTTTTCTATCTATCTTCTCTACTCATATAAAAGAGAGAAATATGATGTACTTTTTCACTACACACATGCCCAATAAAATGTAAGTTGTGGGGCCCACCCTTATAAAAAGAAAGAAAGGCACTTATTTCATATATATATATAGGTAAAGATGGATAAAGATGGGGACATAATAGGAATTTTTCAATTTGTCTAAAATAGACTTTGGATCATGCTTGGATTTAGAAGGGTTTTGAGGATCCGGATCAAGATGAGATAGAAGACTAAAGTTTAGAAATTAAAAATATCTACCCAACGGTACCATAATGTCAAAAATCTAAAATTACAAAAAAGCCCCCAAAATTCTCTGAAAAATTACTAACTACCCCCCTATACTACACCCAAATGGAACCCGGATCTAGACCAAACTTGGCACACACGATCCTAATAATTTTTTTAATCTCTTCTACTGAGTAGATGCTGATATTTTAAACGTAATAAAATTTCATTTTAATACATTCCAATAAATCGAGTGATTTTTTTTCAGTTTCCTTTTTTTTGTAAGGTGGTGGAGAAAAGAAAAGGAAAATGTGGATAAGATTTGAATCTATCTCAAATAAATATCTCAAGTGTTGGTTTTTTCCCTCTTCTTTTTTCAATTTTCTTTTAACATTCTTCTTATTCAGATACTATAAGATTTTCCCAAAATAGACTTTGGGTCAGGCTTGGATTTAGAAGAGTTTTGAGGATCCATATCAAGATGAGCTACAAGACTAAAGTTTAGGAATTAAAAATATCTACCCAAGGATACCATAATGTCAAAAATCTAAAATTACGAAAAAGCCCCCAAAATTCTTTGAAAAATTACTAACTGCACCCAAATGAACCCGGATCTAGACCAAACTTGGCACACACAATCCTAATAATTTTTTTAATCTCTTCTATTGAGTAGATGCTGATATTTTAAACGTAATAAAATTTCGTTATAATACATTCTAATAAATCGAGTAATTTTTTTTCGGTTTTTTTTAAGGTGGTGGAGAAATGAAAAGGAAAATGTGGATAAGATTTGAATCTATCTCAAATCAATATCTCAAATGTTCATTTTTTTCCCCTCTTCTTTTTTTAATTTTTTTAACATTCTTTTTATTCAGATACTACAAGATTTCCAATGCAGGGAATTTTGTGGGTATGAGGTTTTTCCTCTGTGAGTAATTGTGTAAGGAAAATATAGAATTTTGTATTTGAAATTTGAGAGTTAAGAACATCAGAGGGCTCCGGGAGGTTTCCAGAAGTTATGAGATTATTTTCTTTGTATGGATGTAACCTTTTATCATTATTTTTTAAATATTAACCCTTTAATCTTTTGTACACCAACCTTAAGTATTTGTAATTTGATGTTCCTTTAGTTGCATATTATTTATTATAGCCTTTGAAAAAAGTATAGGGACCTCCAAAACTTATAAGCACATCCCATATATACAAATACTTCGTTTGCATTATTGCTTTAGGTTTAGTATTTTCTTTTTCTTTTTTAGAAAAAAGTAGCAACTGACAAAATATTATAAATAAGAAAGTAAAATGTACAAATTTAAACTCATTTTATGTCCGCCCTGTTTTTTTCTCTCTTTTAATAAAAGTTACCATGAAAAAAATTTAAATATTCTTTTCCCATTTGCTTCATGTGTTTGTATTTTATTTAGTTAGAATAATTGAGTTTTCAATCTGACATAATAGTTGTATTGATCTTGATTTATACCCCTGTCGGAAGAACAATCACAAGTTGGATAATGTGATACCTACTACTAAATATTGGTTCTCTTCTGATTTTAGTGATTGCTAAAGATAATTCCATAAATGCAATTTAGTGGTAGGTCTTATAGATTCCTATCGTAAAATTATTGTTGTTCTGTACAATTTTTAGTTTCTTGATATATAACTTTTGTGAATTTTTTTATTATAAATGGGCATTTCAAGGCATGAATATATTTATTTATTATCGCTCTTAATCATAAGGTTTAAATTGAAAAACTTTGATCATTTTCTGACACATTTATTTCTTTCATCATTGCAAGCTTCTTCTTGTTGTTGTTGTTGTTCTTCTTTTCATATATTTCAATGAAGTGTCATGCCTTTCTGTAAAGGAAAAGCGAGGATCTCATAGAAATTGCTTGTGATGCTAGCATTACTACTAACTCTGAGTTAGTGAACGAAGTGATCGTTTTAAGTGTAAACAACTAAAATAAGTATTTGATGCTGAGCTGCAACAAATTCAGTTTGTCTTTGTTTGTTTCTAATTTTTCTTACTTTGATTAGCACTCTCATCCAGAGCAGAAGAGTTGATATAGGATACCTGTGTTACATTCTTATATATTTCTTAAGAGGAAGGTCTAATTCTTTTGCAGATCTGTATTTGTAGTTTTTTATTTTTTGGTATTTTTTCCCTATGGATATCTCTATTTGTGAGCTTCCATTTAACTGAACTTCTATGATTACTTTGTATTATCCTTTTCTTACAGGGTATGAAATATAGCACTTTGTATCAAGCAAAAGAAGATGTTGACTCTTGGAGAGGCATTACCTTTTTTTACGTGATAGTGGTCCGTCTTATCTAATAAAACAAAGCACTTGTTAAATACTACTATTGATCAACAGGTGCTCTGCAAATCTTACCCGTCAGAGTTCATATCAAAGTTCCACCATTGTTGATCCCTGTCGCTTGAGGACAAGCCGGATTACTTCATTATTCTTGACGGTCGGTGTGAGATGTTATTATTCTTTGTAAGTTAAGTCCAAAACCATCATCTCAATTTTTTTATTCTGATGTCCTTAGGTAGCATATAATTAATTTTTTTTCCTTAATAGAATCTGATTTTGTAGTGAATATATAATGTTTATGGTAATTGCTTAGAACGGTAAGCTCATCTGGTTCTTAGTTTTTATTTTTATTTTTTTATAAAACTGCAGGTTATTAATTTGACTATATTTTCGACTGGACTCCAACTTTAGCAGGTCAAGTCAACCAGAAAACTGATAAGTCGACCTGACAGGTTAAATAAAGTAAATTAAAATTTTTCCGTACACATTCATGATAAAATATCTAGAAATATGTGATTTATATCCTCAAAAAGTTATATAAATCCCATTGATTGTCTTTTGAGATCTCATTTTTCTCACTATATCATTGTTTTATTGTTTTCAAATGTATAGGAAAAAAGTAGTGTCGGCTATATTTGGAGATTGCACGGACTTTGCAATTTACAATCACTCATTTTCTATTGAAATTTGATTTTTAAATGTATTGAAGATTCTACTGAATTTTTTAATAACTTTATTTTTTTTTAAATTTTCTTAGTAAAACTGTGTGTTCGGTGCATGTGCATTGCACGTGCAGGGCTCCACCACGTGCAATGCATGTGCACCGAACACAGTTTTATTGGGCAGGTGTGTAGTGAAAAACTATAATACTAAGTGGGGCCCACATCTTGCATTTTATCGGGTAGGTGTGTAGTGAAAAAGTAATACACTTTACTCTCTTTTATATAAGGGTATATAAAATTATAAGTGGGCCATGGCGTAGTGGAGCCCTGCACGTTCACCAAACACACAGTTTTACTAAGAAAATCTTAAAAAAATAAAGCTCTTAAAAAATTTAGTAGAAGCTGAAACACATTTGAAAATCAAGTTTCAACAGAAAATGAGTGATTGTAAATTGCAAGGCCCGTGCAATGTCCAAATACAGCTGACACTACTTTTTTCCTATACATTTGAAAATAATAAAACAATGACAAAGTGAGAAAAATGAGATCTCAAAAGACAATCGATATGGAATTTATATAACTTTTTGAGGATATAAATCACATATTTCTATATATTTTATCATAAATGTGTACAAAGAAGTTTAAATTTACTTTATTTAACCTATCAGGTCGACTTATCAGCTTTCTGGTAAACTTGACCTGCTAGAGTTGGAGTCCAGTCGAAAGCATAGTCAAATTGATATCCTGCGGTTTTATAAAAAATAAAAATAAAAACTAAAAACTAGATGAACTTACTGTCTTAACCAATTACCATGAACATTATATGTTCACTACAAAATTAGATTCTATTCAGGAAAAAGAATTAATTACATCCCTACCTAAGGACATTAGAATAAAAAAACTGAGATGGTGGTTTTAGTCTTAACTTACAAAGAAGAATAACATCTCACACCGATCGTCAAGAATAATGAAGTAATCCGGCTTGTCCTCAAGCGACATGGATCAACAATGGTGGAACAATGATATGAACTCTGACGAGTAAGATTTGCAGAGCACTTGTTGATCAATATTAGTATTTAACATGTGCTTTGTTTTATTTTATAAGACAGACCACTATCAGGTAAAAAGAGGTAAGACCTCTCCAAGAGTCAGCATCTTCATTTTCTTGATACAAAGTGCTATATTTTATACTCAGTAAGAACAGGATAATACAAAATAATCATAGAAGTTCAGTTAAATGGAAGCTCACAAATAGAGATATCCATATGGAAAAAATACCAAAAAATAAAAAACTACAAATACAAATCTGGCAAAAGAATTGGACCTTCCTATTATATCTATCTATCTCATCTCACTACTCTTATAAAAGAGAGTAATATGCACTTTGGTGTGACTACACACCTGGCCCACAAAACAAAATGACATAATTACTTATGTGGGCCCCACTTATCATCACTACTCTTTTACTATACTATACTATACTTCTATTCTACTCTTAGAAAAGAGAGTAATATGCACTTTGGTGTGACTACACACCTGGCCCACAAAACAAAATGACATAATTACTTGTGTGGGCCTTATCATCCCTACTCTTATACTATACTATACTATACTTCTAGGCAATTGATATTGGCACTCTGATGGAGGCACTCCAATTCAAGGTAACTAGAATTGGAGTGCCTCCATCAAAAAGGGGCAAAAAGGGAGTGTCAATATCATTTCCCTACTTCTATTCTACTATTATAAAAGAGGAGAAGTTGCCATTTTTTTTGTGACTACACACCTGGCCCACAAAACAAAATGACATAATTACTTGTGTGGGCCCCACTTATCATCACTACTCTTATACTATATTATACTTCTATTCTACTATTATAAAAGAGGAGAAGTTGCCATTTTTTTGTGACTACACCATTATGGGGCCCACTTCATTATCTTTTTTAAAAGGGTGTCAAATTGTATATGGACCAAAATTAGACATGGCTTAAGGTTTTTCAATGGCCTACGCCCAGCCACAAAAATTTAAGAGTGGGTCCGTTGTTGAGTGGATTTAGGCATTTCTATACATAAGTGAGCACAATGCATAATTAGGTTTAGGCCCATCTATTCATGACCTACAACAAAGGGTCAATAGAATTTTGGCATTTTTTTATGTCAACAATAGATGGACCAAATTGCACTATTAACATCAAAATCTAATGTTAAACACTACAATCTAGCAATGATTGGTATGGATAAATAATGTATAGCTTTCCATGTGATAATGGGTCTAGAATGATTTAGAACTCTCTGGTAGTGTAGAATTTGTAGGGCATTTTTTTGGATAAATTCTGAAATTGGGTAGAGATGTATAGATTACTATAAAGAGCTGTGGACGAGTCTAGGAAGAGGATAAAATAGTGGAGAACTTTCTAGGGTATGATAGAGATACATTCAATAAGCGGTATTTAATTTAATATTTGTCATTGATTTCATTAAGTAGAACTATAAATAGTAGAAAAGCAATATTGAAGAATCTAAAAAAATGCATTAGTGTTAACGAGCATGATCATTATTACGGGTTAATCGGAGTGCCAAATAAAAGAGAGTAAGATGTAGTACTTTTTTCACTATACACCTGCCCAATAAAATGCAAGATGTGGGCCCCACTTAGTATTATTATATATTATCTTATATTTCTATATCTATACCCTATTATAAAAGAGAGTAAGATGCAGTACGGTTTCACTACACATCTGCCCAATAAAAAGAGAGTAATCTGTATCTATACCCTATTATAAAATAAAGTAAGATGTAGTACAGTTTCACAACACACCTGCCCAATAAAAAGAGAGTAAGATGTTGTAAGGGAGGAAATAGAATGAGATAAAGGAAAGGAAAAGAAAAGAGATAAGAGAGAGTCAATCGGATGGATAAAGATGGGGACATAATGGAAATTTCCTAATTTTTCTAAAATAGACTTTGGTCAGGCTTGGATTTAGAGAGGTTTTGAGGGTCCGGATCAAGATGAGCTAGAAAACCAAAGTTTAGGAATTAAAAATATCTACCCAATGGTACCATAATCTCAAAAATCTAAAATTATGAAAAAGCCCCCTAAATTCTCCGGAAAATTGCTAAATACCCTGCTACTATACCCAAATGAACCCCTCAAGAGTGCGATAAGACCAATAAGCATTCATTCGTGGTTCTCATTGAACCATTTTGTTCACTAATTTTTCAAATTTTTATTCAGTTTTTTTTTTGTCTTTTGTAAAATTAATTGTGAGATATGGTGCTATTAAAGAATCATTTCAAAGGAAAAATATTTCAGATTAAATCATTTAGAAAGTTTTTTTAGTCTTTCTTGGCACAATTTTGTCCACCTCGGTTAATAAACTATGCCAAGGTGGGAAAACAAAAGATTTTAACTATGCATTATTTACTCCATTATATGGTTAACCAGGTGTACATACTGCCTTTTAACTCTGAAAACTTAAATGCCAGGTGCATTTTCAATAATAAACCTTGAACTAAGACGGGATGAAAATAAAAAAGAAAATGAATAGTGTATTTTATAATGGATCAAAATAAAAGGAATCAAGTATATTTTACTTTCTACCTTGTGTTCAATACTTACAATTTTGTAGGCACTTTAAATACTTCGCCATCAGCTTAAAAATCAGTTTAAAAGTCGCGACAAAAGGTATTAGCTAGCTTGTTACTTTTGTTATTGTTGCCGGTGGCCAATTGATGGTTGTGTTATAATTCAAATACCAAATTGACTACACACGAGAGAATTAACATTCTCTCTGTTTTTTTTACCCGAAACAATGCTAATTGTGCAAATAGTTTCTATTTATTTATTTATTTTTATTTTTATTTTTTGTTGGAACTAAAAGATACTTGGTAGTAATTGTATTTGAAATTTGAGAGTTAAGAACATCAGAGGGCTCCGGGAGGTTTCCAGAAGATATGAGATTATTTTCTTTGTATGGATGTAACCCTTTATTATTATTTTTTAAATATTAACCCTTTAATCTTTTGTACACCAACCTTAAGTATTTGTAATTTGATGTTCCTTTAGTTGCATATTATTTATTATAGCTATTGAAAAAGGTATAGGGACCTCCAAAACTTATAAGCACATCCCATATATAAAAACACTTCGTTTACATTATTGCTTTATGTTTAGTATTTTCTTTTTCTTTTTAGAAAAAAGTAGCAACTGACAAAATATTATAAATAAGAAAGTGAAATGTACAAACTTAAACTCATTTTATGTCCGCCCTGCTTTTTTCTCTCTTTTAATGAAAGTTACCATGAAAAAAATTTTAAAAATTCTTGTCCCTTTTGCTTCATGTGTTTGTATTTTATTTAATTAGAATAATTGAATATTCAATCTCACATAATAGATGTATTGATCTTGATTTTTACCCCTGTTGAAAGAATAATCACAAGTTGAATAATGTGATAACTACTACTAAGTATTGGTTCTCTTATGATATTAATGATTACTAAAGATAATTCCATAAATGCAATTTAGTGGTAGGTCTAATAGATTGCTATCGTAAAATTATTGTTGTTAAGTACAATTTTTAGTTTCTTAATATACAATTTTTGTAAAAATATTTTTATTACAAAAGGGCATTTCAAGGGCATGAATATATTTATTTATTACTGCTCTTACTTATGAGGTTTTAAATTGAAAAACTTTGATCATTTTCTGACACATTTATTTCTTTCATCATTGCAAGCTTTTTGTTGTTGTTGTTGTTCTTCTTCTTTTCATATATTTCAATGAAGTTTCATGCATTTCCTTAAAGGGAAAACGAGAATCTCATAGAAATTGCTTGTTATGCTAACGTTACTACTAACTTTAGAGTCAGTGAATGAAGTGATTGTTTTAAGTGTAAACAACTAAAATAAGTATTTGATGTTGAGCTGCAACAAATTCAGTTTATCTTTGTTTATTTCGAATTTTTCTTACTTCGATCAACACTCCCATCCTCTATACAGAACAGAGCAGAAGAGTTGATCTAGAATACCTTAGTTACATTCTTATGTATTTCTTAAGAAGAAAGTCCAATTCTTTTGGTAGATTTATATTTGTAGTTTTTTGTTTTTTGGTATTTTTTCCCTATGGACATCTTTATTTATGAGCTTCCATTTAACTGAACTTCTATGCTTACTTTGTATTATCCTTTTCTTACAGGGTATAAAATATAGCACTTTGTATCAAGCAAAAGAAGATGCTGACTCTTGGAGAGGTATTGCTTCTTTTTACTTGATAGTGGTACATTATATATATTAAAGCAAAGGGGGAGGTGGGCTGTGGGGGGTGCCACCTCACCCCTGAAAATTCTATCCTTTCAGAGAAATACCTAAGAAAAAAAAAGAGAAAAAGAGGGAGGGATCAACTGTTTTCGCGTGAGAGTAGGGTCCATTGAGATCTGGGAATGAGAGTCCCAGATCCGGGAAACTCTTCCCTCCATCCCATCCCATCCCATCCAACATATTCTGCCCTCTCTTCTCTCTTCCCATGCTCACCTCTTCTCTTCCTCTCCTGTTCCTTTCCTTCTCCACTGTTCCTCTCACCCTCTTTTTCCTCTATCTTTCCTCGCGCTCCTCTCCCCTGTGGATCTGCACCCACTGCACCTCTCCTTTTTTTTTTTTTTTCTTCTTTCTTCTCTTCCTCTACTTCCCCATCTTCTCCTTTCCCTTCTCCATCTCATTGCTGCACCTGCACATACCCACTCCACAGCACTACGCCGTTTTCTCTATCCCTCTCTATTGTTCTCTTTATGGGGTAGAGGATTGGGTGGGGTTTTCGGCTCCAAGTTCCCCACCAGATTTGCCGGTCAGATCCGAGGGTTCGCCTCCGGCGGTACCTTGCTGCCGAGGTTCTTACAACTTGCGGTCCATCTCATTGCTGCACCTGCACATACCCACTCCGCTGCACTACGCCATTTTCTCTATCTCTCTCGATTGTTCTCTTTATGGGGTAGAGGATTGGGTGGGGTTTTCGGCTCCAAGTTCCCCACCAGATTCGCCGGTCAGATCTGAGGGTTCGCCTCCGGCAGTACCTTGCTGCCAAGGTTCTTACAGCTTGCGGTGAGGAATGATGAGGAGCTTAGCAAGCTTTTGGGGGCTGTTACGATTGCAAATGGAGGGGTTTTGCCGAACATACATCAGACGCTGCTGCCAAAGAAAACGGGGAAAGGAAAGGGGGAGATTGGATCTGTATCTCAAGAGTTTTAGGTTTCTTTTGAGTTTTGGGGAGAGATGTTAGGGTTGGGTGATGTTGAGGGTATGTTTGTAAATTTTCTTGGATTTTTGGAACCTAATCTGTTGCTTTTATAGGATATATAATGCAATGATAATAATTCATTTACAAATTGCTTGGTCCATTGAATGTGTTTTCTTTATTTGTTTATTTTTCATTGCCTTTCCAGTGTTTTGTTGGGTAATGCCTCTGTGAATCCTTTTGATGTGGATGCTATATTGCCATTGATTTGTCCCATTTTATAGAATGCATGAAAATTTCAGTAAATGGCATTCAAACAAGATGCTACTAAGGCGATTCCCTTGTAAAGTTTAGATCTTTGATGGTGTTTATGGTTCTTGATCGTTTTTCCTGTGATTGTGTTAGATGTTCTTGATGTTGATGTGGTTCTCATGAGATATGGTATTTTCCCCTTACTTTTTGACTAGATTTTGGTTGTGGTGAAGGCTTGTGCTTGTCAGGCTTCTGGTGTCTCTGATCATGGCTGATTATTATGCCTATTGTTCTTATGGGTTTTTCTCATTGTTGAATGTGTTTATCTTTAGTTCTACCTTCTTTTTGAGTCTTCTGTTTCTTTTTGTTTATATATGTTCTGGTTGTCTCCTCTTTTATGTGGTTGTGATTGTAGGAGAAAATTAAGCGGCCCTTTTAGATGTTTTATTATTTATTATGTTCTGGTTTATTGTTGGATTGTGTGATAAATAGGTGGATTTGGTCAACTTTTTAAGGGTTCTTGGAGGACAAGGATGGGTGGATTCCTATTTCCCTGTGCTTGAATTTGTTAAAGATCAAAGCTTCTAAGCCTACTATTATGTTTGCAAGTTCTGGAATGGGTGTATTGGGATACAAAGTGTAATGGAAAAGGATATTCATACTTTGGTGTTGTGAGACATGATTTCCTCATTGGTTGAATAGACATTCCTTTTTCTTTGGTTTATAAAATCAGTTGAGCTCATGGGTTAAATGCTTTCATGGCTACTATCTTTGGTGCACTATATTTACCAATGATTATAGTTTGACATTGTCAAAGGTGTGATGAAGGACAAGGATTGTCATGTTTGAGATAAATTTTTTCTTTCAATTGTGATTGATTTTTCATTTACAGATATAAATGTGGTAGATATTCGAGAAGGATATTAAATTTTTATTTGGCTTTGCCTTACGTTTATTAGGGATTAGAGTTGTTGTCTACTTAATTCTTATCTACTTGATGTATGTATCCTTTTGATTTGATGAAATGAACCGTGGATTAACATTGGGGATAAATAGGTTGATGCATGAAAAAGCTTTGCCTCTTAGGTTTTATTTGACTTTCCTTCGCTCTCATCCACATTTTGGCTATTAGACAGGTACTTTCTGATGAAGATTTGGGTTACTTGAGGGAAATTGAGTGGACAGCCATGATCCAAGTCCCTTTAGGTTTGATTGTGGAAAAAGTTAAGAATTGTTTGGCAGCTTGAGACATAATTACCTATCCTTTGTGGGGCAGAAAGTTGTAATGGAATTGAAATTCTGTTGAGGTTTGGGGGAAGAGCCAAATGCACTTCGGAGAAAAATTATATTAGACAAATGCTGGTTGGATTTTAGAAATGGAGGAATGTCATTTCGAATAAAACGTCTAAAGTGCGGGGTTCATGCTTTATTGTGAGGGGTGCCACGTCATCTCTAAAAAGTCTCTCATTTCAAATAAATATATAAGAAAAAGTGGGCCACCACACTCATCTAAAACAAATCTCCTTCCGAAATCTCCATTTCAATTATCTTTTCCAAATCACCTCCCTAAATCTCTCAATTTCATTCAAATTTTTTTATAAAGATAACAAACTCACATCTTTATCATATCTCCTACAATTTCTCTAAACAACTTCTTCCATCCTTATCACACCTATCATTTCTCCACTTCTACCAAGAAGTTGATAATACCGTGGGATATTTCTTTCAAGTTACTAGACAAAACAAGGCCACCTTTAAACACATCATGATGCACCTTAATGAATTAGGATAAGAGTCTCACTTTTAAATATTACATCATGTGACCCCACCAATACTCCTTGGAACACCACATATTTTTTCTTTTTTTATTAAAGTTATATATATAATAAATATAAACTACTTATTTATTTTTATAAAATTTATTCTTTTCCGATAATATCTCAGAAAAGAATCACATATTTCATTATATTTTTTGAGCCCGGGCACCATACCTCTCCATTTAATTCTGTAAGCTTAGGCTTGTGAGGCCCACCCTTGGTCCATCCAAATGGACCAAACATGCGACCTCCTTAAATTGTCCCTTATATAAACACACATTCATACTTGTGTAATGGTCAATGCCTTTAAATTCAAGAGGGCATTATGTTAAGTAAGTTTACTTCTCATTTTATATTTATTTTCATCACATGTTAAAAGATTCTAATATTCAAAGATAATAAATTTCTTTATTTTAGACTTATTTTATCTTAATAATATTTGAAAATAATTTTTAAATTTCTAATATATTTTTACTTTTGGCCCGGGCTTAGCACGGGCGTTTGGTGCTAGTCTTATAAAATAAAACGAAGTACATGTTAAATACTAATATTGATCAACAGGTGCTCTGCAAATCTTACCCGTTAGAGTTCATATCATAGTTCCACCATTGTTGATCCCTGTCGCTTGAGGATAAGCGAGATTGCTTCCGTATTCTTGACGGTCGGTGTGAGATGTTATTCATCTTTGTAAGTTAAGACTAAAACCACCATCTCAGTTTTTTTTTTTTATTCTGATGTCCTTAGGTAGGATATAATTATTATTTTTTCCTTAATAGAATCTGATTTTGTAGTGAACATATAATGTTCATGCTAATTGGTTAGAACTATCAATTTGATTATGCTTTCGACTGGACTCCAACTTTAGCAGGTCAAGTCTACCAGGAAATTGATAAGTCGACCTGACAGGTTAAATAAAGTAAATTTAAATTTCTTTGTACACATTCATGATAAAATATCTAAAAATATGTTATTTATATCCTCAAAAATTATATAAGTTCCATATCGATTGTCTTTTAAGATCTCATTTTTCTCACTTATCATTATTTTATTATTTTCAAATATATAGGAAAAAGTAGTGTCAGCTGTATTTGGACATTGCATGAGCGTTGCAATTTATAATCACTCATTTTCGGTTGAAATTTAATTTTTAAATATATTGAAGCTTCAACCGAAATTTTTAAGAAATTTATTTTTTTAAAATTTCTTAGTAAAAATGTGTTCGGTGCACGGCTCTAGTAGTATTTAAAAGCCTCTCTTCTACTCAACCCCCGAACCGTCCGTTATCCCCCCATGGCGACTGGAACCTTCTCCTTGCCTCCTCCGTCCCTCCCGCGCTCGTTGGCCTTTCGGGGTTCGCGCTCGGCGCATTTTAGCGTCTGCCACTGTTTTCGACAGCCTTCTTTCTCTCCTCTCTCGAGGACACTCTCCCAAATTGAGAACTCGGGCGTCATCGCCTGTCTTCGGGCGGAGAGGTAGCTAAACTAACCCATCTGAACTCTAAAGATTTCCCATTGGAAGTAGGGTTTGTAGTTTTTATGTCCTGAAAGTTGATTCTTCTGCGCCCCCCCCCTCCTTCCTTTTGTGTAAATATCAACTCCATTTATCCTGCCCCCCTGCTGTTTGAATGAGTGCCAAATCTGGTCTTGTGGACTTCAATCATATATATTTTTTGGGGTTTAATATTTTGATCCATCCAATCAGATGACACAATGGACACCCTTATTATATTGACACTCATCTTGAATTGACCTTGTTTCAGTAGCTTTTTATTTATTTTTAGGAATTAGTAACTGTTGGACTTATCCCAATAAATTTACAGTGTATGAAAGTTTAATGATTTAAACTTACGGCTAGGATCATTTGATCGGTTTGGTATCTCATATTCCTGTCATCTACGTCCCAAGCATAAGCATAGTCCTCTTTGATCCTCTTTGATTGTCTCATGCATATAGGTGGGTCCCATTGATAGTGGGCATTTTTTTTGGAGTATACATATATATTTGAATAGTAACTATGTAATACACCACACAACCCCCCCACAACCACCACAATAAAAAAAAAAAAAAAAAAAAAAAAAAAAAAAAAAAAACCTAAAGTGCACTAGCATATAAGAACATGCTTATTTTAAGGGGCACCTGCACACTACCCCTTGAATTGTCACAAGGCCAAATCTGACACTCATCCAGTGTTGGGTTGAAATCCAAAAAATGGTACCTTTTTAAAATCATTAGACTCGAGGGCCATAGATCAGGGTATTAAGATGACACAGGGAGCTGATATTTTGCACAAACCCTAGGTCTCACTGAGATATTTCCGTCCCCACTCTCCTATGATTTAGGTGAGCCCAGAGGGCATATTGCACATCCTTATCCTTATGTGCAAACAATTCTATCACGACCCCAAAACCCGAATTTCCAAACCAGTCAATCTTTCGTGCCGTGAATAAAACTTTCTGCGTTTACAAGATTAGGTCAAATCAAATCCTAATTTATTAATCAACTTTAATACTCTAGTCAATTATGAACTAAATTAAAGCTAGATATTCATTGTGAAACGTTCTTTGACATCTCTAGGCTACGTCATCCGCACTCTACTCTTTTGTTTCCTGGGGTTCCTCTTGGTAGCTATTATCCTCCTTTGGATTGTTGTCTACTTCTTCACCTGTAAAGTGCCAAAGATTGTGTCAGCTTTATGAAAATCTAGCATGTAAGCAGTTCAAAATTTTCCATACAATCACAAATAGAATAAGGACGAGAATTGATTGCAAGAGATCATAGGCAAAGATATATAAATGTTAGATTGTGCAAGAATAAAGTTACGCCATAAACAAGAATCATCATGAAAAATGCCAATACAATAACAAACTTCTAAACAAAATGGCCATCTTATTTGAAAAAGTACGAGCTAAGTTAATATAAACAAGGTTTTTTTTGGAGAGAACAGGAGTCGCTGAAAAATAACAAGAGTTGTACCAAAATATTCCCTTTTGGTAAACAAGAGCCTTTGAAGGAGTACTAATTAGTTTAAACAAGACTAGACTGCAGCTAGTAAATGTATCAAGGCTAGAAGCCCCTACACAAGCAAGCATCCCCGCTGTGCTAGGTGATAGACAGCTTATTGGTGCCTACTCATCAAGAGCCAAAGGTTTTTGATAAGACATAACACTAGACAAGTACATTACCATCTAGGGAACTATTCCAAATACGAGCAAATATCCTCAAATTTAATACATCAATTGAGTAACCCTACAAGTACCAAATATCAAAACATCTCACCAAACTTCTAAGCAAAACTAGTTGGGTGTCTAGATTTGGTCCATTGTGACTCTAATAGTTCTTCAAAATTAATTGAGAATATAGGTTGCATGTATAAACTCAAACTACATCAAATTTGTCCATTTGCATATTCTCCGCAAAGGGTTAGGGACTAATTACAGAATTTGTCCGAATTTATTGGTGACCTTGTGTCACTTATAGCTCTTGTTACGATGTTCAATTTTGATGATCTATATATGAATCTTGTAATAATTGACGAGACGAAGCCATTGAGTCATTGATCTCCAAAATCCGACATCGTTTGGCCCTCGAAAAAGTGGGCTGAAAGCTTGCTGCCTTTTTCAAAATTACAGTTTTGCCCCTTTTGAACACTCAATTATCCCAATTATCTTCTAATTAAATATGTAATGAAAACCCTACCAAAAACTAGGGTTTAATAGATAAATTCTAGGGTTGAGACAATCCTACACTCAAAGATGGAATAATTTTCTGATTTGACATCAAGACACAATTGATATCATGTAAGACGAGATCCTAGACAAGCGTACTAAGACAATATCAACTTGAATTACAAGTCAAATGTAGGAAGCAAACACACAAACCCTAGGTCTTAGAACTACCTTTCACGTGCAAGGATCAATATAAATACAAACCCTATGATACAATAAAACCCTAGACACAACATGATTGTCCAATGCCATGTTAGATGACCACGAGGATCTCCAAATTAGGTTTTGGTCAATCTATCTTGACTTTTTCTGAAGTTTTAAGTGTTGGCGTGAGTGGCTTTTTGGATTCAAGCTAAATGGATTTATAAGGGCTATACATGGTTTCTGTTTTTAAATGGTGAATGGTATTGAGGTTTTAAGATTTTCCATACGTAGTTCATCATGATTTGTGGTATTATGGTTGGTATTGCAAATTCAGTGTTTTGAGGTTCTAGGTCATTTCTAGAATAAAGGATGTGCAAGAGGTACCTTGTATTTTATAATGGTTTCTTGTTGATGGCTAGTTTTGTAGTTGTAATGGGGTTAGCATGACTCTGGTAGGCTGTTTTTGGTGCTTGTGGGGGTGTATTAGGGTTTAGGGTTTTGTGGTGGATTGGAGGAAGCGGGTCTTAGGGTTTTGTGGTGGATTGGAGGAATAGGGGCTTAGGGTTTTTATGGGTGTGGATGTCACGCCCCCGCTTTAGTAAACAAGGATTATGTATGAGATTAGGGGCCAATTAAAAATTTTCTCATAAACCACACAACGTGGCACCCAATCGAGGTCCCACACAAGGTTGAAGTCCGCGGTGAGGTATAAACATTTCCTCGGTCCACCAATAACATAGCGGAAGCTTGAAATGAAACAGATGGTACAATAAAACCTTTAAGAGTAAGCGCATTTTAAGATTACTGAGGTAAAAGCTTAATAAAAGATAACAAAATTAGTTTAATTACATGGCCACCATAAAACCTAGGCCAACAAAAGAATAACAAAAGAAACTATCCCAAAAGTGTACGTGTGCTAGCCATGACGACTCAGTAGATGTCATCTGCACACCACTCATGGTCATCAGGCTGATCTGCCTGAAGCACTTCGTTCGTCCCCTCGGTCTAGACGGGCTCGGTACCTATGCATCAAGCGCAACATCATCAAGGTACAAGTAGTCGACAGGTAGGTATACATAAACAACAATAGATATCCAATACCAAAGCGCAGTAAAGACAATATGAAATCCAATGATACGAGTCTGAGCATAAAGCTCGAATAGCAATAAATAATGATCAATTAAGACAATGTCCTATCACAATTCTCTAATAATATAGGCTGTCCACATTGGCTAATCACCACAGGAAATTATGTCGCTGCCCTCCGTCTCTAACAAAGTGTGGTGGATATTTTTTCATGCGAGGATAGCCCGGCCAATCAATATTCAATGTTCAAAGTTGGCACCTGAGGTGGCAAAACATCAAAACCTCACCTTTTCCGGGTTACCCAATGGTGTGCATCCATTTCAAGTTCAATAATCGATTTGCAGTCTGCCAAAAGTTCAAAATCAACATTCATGGTCCTCCCACAGAGGTGCCCCTACTGTGTTTGACGTTAGCAATTGGGTGTTGCCTGACTCAAGGATCCTAAAACACAATCAGTGAATGGCTGGACCTATCCTTCGTGAACAGGATTCGTCGAAACGAAAGAGGAATTACCTTTCAATCAATTGTTCAATCCAATTCAATCAATACTGTACAAGGTCAAAGTCAATTTCAAAGGTTCAATCCCAATTCCAACACAAAAACCAAGTAGTCCTCCCAGAGCCTTTACAATCAAGCCTCCTAGCCTCAACACCTCGATTAGTACCGAAGACCAAATAGGGGATCCTAAATCCAATCAATCTAAGTTTTCAATGTGATTCCGTCAATACAAAACAATAACCAAAACTATAGAACATGCCTTCAATGCCAAGAAAATACAATACAATTTTGATCGATCAATATTCAAGGAAGAGTTACAATCCAATTCTAGGTCAATAATTGCCTCCTTCGTAAGAAACATCACTACTCGGTCCAAGGAAGAGGCGAGGTCATGAATCATGATATCCAGTCAATAAACCTTGGTGCATAACCAATCGTTGGATATCTTCTTGCCTCACTTCGTGTTGGGCCAGTGTAGGTTATACCTCTTACATTATTTGGACAATTTGTGAGGGTCTGTACCTCGTACATTATTCGGACAATTTGTGAGGGTATGCCAATAATTACCCTTTTATGTTCCAAGGGTGGTGCCATGGGTCCCAATACTAATTACTAAGCCTCAAAGTCCTAAGGAAAATCCCCTTCCAAAAGGAATTTGCGTTTCCTTGGTCGACCGTGGGATATCCACGGTCGATTGTGGGTTCTTCTACGGGTTAGCTCTCGACGAACTGTGAGGCTCACCGAGATCCCAGAGTAGAGTTTTGAAAATGGAAGGGCTCAGTCATCTCCCTAAATTCAATTTCACGGTGGTCTCACGGTCGACCATGAGTTCCACCAATCTCTAAAAGTAGATCTTTAAAATAGAAATTGCTCAATCATTAGGGCTTTCAAAACCTCTCTTGGGTTTCCACAGTCGATCATGAAACCTCTTATGGCCGATCGTGAGGCTTCTGGAAAACGAACGTTGGAATCTGTTTCGGATAGAAATAGGGGGAAGTCACACCTTCCTCCATTCCACATGATAACAACATAAAAGTAAGGCCTAGCCCTCTCCATTTTAATATAAACAACCTCTAATCTACTCATTTCCATTCCAATCCATTAAAACCCTATTCTAGCATGTTAATTCCAAATTTACATTAAATGAGCTCAAAGGTAAACTAATAGTCAATTAAAGCTAGAATCAAATAGCAAAGCATACATATCTCAAACATTCTTGTGTATCCACTTGCCTTAGGGGTTGAAACACTTAAAACAGTGAAACCCTAGCTCGAGAAAGCCACCGACGAGCTCAATCTCAAGGAAACTCCAACTCAATCAAAATCAACCTACATAAATTAAACAGGAAAGACACTCTTGAGCTTACAAATCATATTTCTAACCTAATTATCCCAAAATCCTTATTTCTACAAAGTAAAACACTTACCTAGTGTTGAGGGGAACAGGGAAACTCCTCGAAAAAGGGACGGTTGAGATGAGTAAGGCTTGATCACTTTTACGGTGATGATGACAGCACAGGGAGGCCCTTGGATCTTCAAAGTAGGAAAGGAGATGGTAACTGAAGATAAGAAAAGAAGAGGGGAGAGAAGAAATGGAAAAAGTGAAGCAAAGTGAAGGGTCATTCGTTGCTAAAAGGTGGAGATGGGGTTTTCCATAATTTCAGTTTAGTCCTCGGACAATTGGGGTGGGATTTAGAGGGTATTCGAGGTATCAGATCGAGATGAGGTAGCAGGGTAAAGTTTGGGAAATTTAGTCATCTACCCAACGGACTCAAAATCTTGAAAACCAGAAGTTACGAAAAAGCCCTCCAATCTTTTCTAAAATTGCAAACTGCCCCCTACTACACCCAAATGGACTCGGATCTCAATGAAACTTCACACACGATCCTAGTAGTAAACTGGACTTGCTTAGCATATAATCGAGCTTAATTAACTAACATACAATTAATTAGCACCAATTACACTATAGGATCCGAGACCTTTTAGTGGATTGGGGGTTTTGATGGATGTGGTTTTGGGGTTTTGAAAGGCACTTGGAAGAAGAAGAAGAATAAGACTTGCTCGAGTCAGGTAGGACCTGACTCATTCATGGCCAAGTCCTAGTCGACTTGAATTTGGCTAAGTTTTCAAACCCTACTTATGTCCCATGCGTTGAGGCTTACATCCCATGCTATGGAAAATTGGAATGGCTCACCTCATGGCACAACATTTGAAAAATTTCCATCTAATACATCCTTAAATTTCAAAATTTTTGTTTTCTAAACAGTTTTGTTCCAAACAGTGTATAAAATAGATGACTGACATATCAACTGCTATGTAATGGTTTTGACCGTCTCCAACATATTTTTGATTGGTATAATATTTAGGGGGGAGCTGGCAGTGGAAGCTGCACGCGCTGCACTCAGAGGTGGCATCTCAGTTGTGAGTCCCTTCATACAGCTTGTTCATCTAAGGGGAGGGAGAGGAAGTTCTCCAATTCTCCGTGTTCATTCTTTAACTTGGCATGCTTATTTGGATGTGAAATCTTTGGCCATTTTGCACATTTCTAATATTGGTTACATTTTTTACTGTAGCTGGAGGTCGTGATGTCTACTCCAGGTGTGTTTGAGGTTTGTTCAAGCCGTGCAATTCTCCTGGATGTCTCAATTCAATTGGTTGCTCTCATGAGAACTTCCATGATACTTCATCTTTTTAGGTGATACAAGCACTTGTCAGTGACCATCCTACATCAATCATTGGGGTAATTATTTGCTAAACCAGTAAATTTATAGTTTTATAGTTGATCGTTCAGTTTCACCATAAATCTTATGGCTGATCAATGTTGTAACTAAAATATTGATACGATTGTGCTGGATTGGATTTGAGGTGTCAAGCAAAGGGTGACTATGGGAATGATGAACTTGCAATACATATATACAAATATTTAATGTTACTTACTATATGTATACGTACCAACTTGAATGGTTGCAATCTCCTGATGTAACTGATGATTTCGTGCTTATCATTTTCGTCTGATTACAGGTGCATACTTGCATCCCATATATCCTTAGCATAGGCAACACGTATAAAGCCCTCGCCCACATATCCAATTGCATGGAAGCCAAGAAATCATTAAACTATTATTAGCTTTCTGCTCTGGAAGTTTTGGATCTTCCTTGCTCGGCTCTTATCGATCCATCTATATGTCTCTATTTTTATTTGCTAGAAATTTACATCTCAATTGCCTCGGACCATTTTAAATAATACTAGCAAAACATGCCCGTGCTTAGCACAAGCAATATAAGTGTAAAAGTCATGATAAAAATAATTAATTAATATAAATTTATGGCAAAAGTTGGTGATTTAAAATTTTTTAAATGATCGACAAAGATAGAGGTACTAGGTACTTGTGCATGAATAAGATAATATCAAGAATCAAGATGAATGGTAATCTACAACAAAATAAACATCCTAGCAAAATAGGCAAATCCACATAAGCTAAATCACCACCGGATATTATGTCGTAGCCCTCCCATACTCGAACTAAGTTGTGGTAGGGATGCACGAGATAACAAGTCCGGCCAAAACTAAAGTTGCATGGGAAAAGCCTGGCCAAAGTTGGTACCCAAAGCGTCGAAGTAGCAGCCAGTGGCGTGCGTCCACCTCACGTTGCATGGGAAAAGCATGGCCAAAGTTGGTACTCAAAGTGTCGAAGTAGTAGCCAGTGGCGTACATCCACCTCAAAAACAATCTATAGATTGTAAAATAATAAGTAGTCTTGCCATAGGTGATCTAGTCTGTGATTGATGCAAACTGCCGAGTGGTGCCTAACTCGAAGAATCACAATGATCATTGTCTGGCTAGGCTCCCTCTCGTGTGAGCAAAATAACCATCAAATAGGGAAACTAATCCAAAGTCACCAAATCCATCCAAAACAAAGGCATCAATATTCCAAAGTCATTTCCAAAAGTAGTCCCTTCCAAACAAGCCATTGAATAGCCACCTAGCCTTAGACACGGGTCATCCACATCTAACATCAAATACAAGTATAGATACTAGGTCCACTCTAAGTCTTTAACATATTAATATTATCCATAATATTAAGACAGCAAATAACAAAGGATATATGCACAAGTCATGTAATAAGAGGTCAATTGAATATACAAGACAATATCGATTATTAAGTAGAGGTCAAAGGACAAATCAAAGTAGCCAATCCTAGGTCAATAGTTTCCGTTCAGGTGTGGACACTAAGCCAATCAACACAATGAACTAATGGGGTTCCGAATGCCATAAATATTAATCTTGGTGCTTTGATGGTCAAGGGCATGCAAAGGTCCCACCACATTCACCATCCTCTTTACTTGACTTTTCCTCTTGACACATCACTTCGAACAACTCGTAAGCGAACGCTAAGCTCACTCATCCGCTTACCCAAGGTCACATATTTTAAGGTCAATGAATAGGTGTAAATGTCCCACACATAGTCCAAAGATCCAAATGTCCAAATTCTACAGTATGGAAAACCTAGGCTTACGGTTAGCCAAAGGTCAGTTACGGCTCGCCGTGAGTGTGCTATGATTACCTTTACGACTCGTTGTGCGTAGCCCTATGGCTAGCCATGAGGTAGCCATAGCACAAAACCCTAAAGTTGCATTGTTCTAGAATTGTAACAGTAGTACATTCACAGTTAGCTGCCTGGGAGCTTATGGCGAGCCGTAAATGGCTCATGGCTATGATATCTGGTTCGAATCCATGGGAAATGATCATCCCTACCACTCAAACATGGGCGTTGGGAAGTCCCACATCCCACATTGCCTAAGTAATAGGCTTGATATGTCTTAATATACCTGTATGAGCCTTCCACCTATCAGCTTAAGCTTTTGGGTTGGTATATGGATTCTTACATGGTATCAGAGCGGGTTTCGATCCTGTTGTTCTTGTGTAGCTCACGTGACTGGCCCGTCCATGAAATCTGTTGGGCCAGCATGTGGCGGGGAGTGTTGGGAAGTCCCACATCCCACATCGCCTAAGTACTAGGCTTGATGTGTCTAAATATACATGTATGAGCCTTCCACCTATCAACTTAAGCTTTTGGGTTGGTATATGGATTCTTACAGGGAATACATAAATTAAGGCATTCCAAACCCTCTACCATCATCAAATTACCTAGGTCTGAGGCCATCCATCTCAAAGGGGTTCCAAATTGCATGCATTAGGTTTAATTACATCAAAAGAGCTTAGAATTGGGATCTAGAGCAATTTATTAGATCTAGAGTAATTCCACTGCAAGAATTAAGAAATCTAACATGCATGCTATTTAACTCATATATTGTCACTTGCCTTGATCTGAATTTGGGGAAAAACACCTCAATAGCCAAGATCCCAAGCTTAAACTCGTACAAACAACTCAAATCTCCCAATCCACCTAGATCTAGGGATCCCACACATAAATCCAAGGGAGAAAAGGGATTAAGGAATGAATGCTACAATAGATTTCAAAGGAAAAGCTATAAGGAAGTTAGGGTTTGAAATTCACCTCAATTAGGGAAAAGAGAAGGAAATCCAATGAGAGATGAAGAAGGACGTGATGGGGATATGACTTACGATCGCAGTCTACATGAGTGGCCACAACGAGGAAGGAAGATCTTGTTGCTTAGAGAGAGAGAGAGAGAGAGAGAGAGAGAGAGAGAGAGAGAGAGAGGTTGGTTGGTTGGTTGTTTTTTTGTAAAGAAGGAAAGTGAAAATGACCACAATGCCCTTATTACTAAAAGGGCTCAAAGAGGGCTTCCTAAGGGTATTTCTTGATTTCCAAAAGATCTCATCCCTTCTCCAAGGACTTCTACTACAGCAACCTCTACTCCAAAGGGTCCACTGCTAAATTTCTAAAATTACTTCTCCCCGTCACAATCTCCCAAAATCGCATACAACTTCTCCTCAATACCCAACTAGGTCCAAAAGCTACCAAAACACTTAAATAGGGATGCTAACGCCTAAACCTAGTTAATTAAATTATCATCTAATTACAACTAACCACCATTATTAGTTTATTACTATTAATATGGACTGGGACCTTACAGTTTCTCTTGGAAACCTGGACTATTTTGTTACCTCAAGAAACCTCTCTATGGTTTGGAACTGGCTTATTGGGTGTGGTTTGAAAAATTCGAACAACTATTCTCAAAGCCAATCTTATACAAATCTTTTTCTATTTTGATGAATTTTTATACATGGTCAAATGATTGTTCTCCTTTTATCCCACAATTCATGAGGACATGTCTTTCTTCTTTTTTAACTGTTCATGGGGACAACTCTGTCAGTCTGTTGGTGTCAAGAAAGTCAAGGAACATTTGATGTGTGCATTCAAGATGAAAGATCTATGTCCGTTCACTTATTTTTTGGGACTTGAAGTAAACATGACATGTGCGAGGTAATTTATTAATCAATGAAAATATAGAGGATCCAAGATCCTTACCACATCATAGTGAATCTTGTTTTGTGAATACCTCAATGGAACTAAATAGCAAGTTCTGTAAAGATTAACTCTGTTGAGTATGAGACCCAACTCTGTAACGTTGTCCTGTTGGAAGCGTAATATATTTGACTATGACAGACCTTTATATTGCTTATGCAGTACATACTATGACTCACATTGTTTTTGATTCTCAGCTGCCTCACCTCACTACAGTTCTAAGTATTACATGGTATCTTCATCAGTCTACAAATCAAGGCCTATTACATTCGACTGTCTTATCTTCAACTACTTGTGTATATTGATGCTGATTTGGGAGGTTGCCTTGACTCCAGCTACTCAGCTACATGATTGCGCTTGTTCTTAGGCTCTGTTCGTTGCTTGGAAGCGCAAAACACAATACGTTAATTCCAAATCTTTTGCTGATCCTGGATTAATAACAGTGTCTTCTGCTGCTAGTGAATTTATCTTGGCATATGTTCTTGATCGTGCTGCATCATTACATTCTGATAATACTTTGTGGTGTTCAAATAACATCCAATTTGGTGTTTTATGAGTGTATCGAGGATATTGAAATTGATTGTCACTTCATTCTTTAGTAGTATTCAAGCATAGATATAAGTCTCTTGGAAGTCTTCTCCATACAAACTTTTAGATATCTTTATCGAATCTAGTGACCATGTCTCAACAAGAATCTCCTCCCCATCAATTTGAAGGGGAGTGCAGAGAATTACCAGACAGAGATGAGAGAACTCTTGTAGGACAGTATCATAAGAGTGCTGGTTAGGTATTTGGGGGATCCTTAGTGGTACCATACATGTACTTCATCTCTAAGGCAATTCAAAGGATAGATCTTGATTATATGATACTGTTAAACAGAGGGATTATTATAAGCTGTATACATAGACCTCATTCTGTGGTGTGACTACTTTCTCACAGGCATGCATCGTTTCTTTTAGATCTTGGAATCTTTTCCAGATCTGCCATGGGAACTTCCTGCTAAGAAGAGATGAGTGGAGATAAGAGAAGTAGAAACCACAAACCTCACCCAGGTAGATGGGATAAAGTTTAGGAGATGGTGGCGATGAACTTATGATGATATAAACTCACAAACCTGACCCCAGGTAGATGGGATAATGGGTGATGACGATGATGGCGATATATTATAAAACTACAATGACATTGAATATATGGTAGTTTATGAACTAATGTTATAAATGCCTACCATAAATAAAATAATGTACATTACTAGAAGTAAATTAGAATTATATAATCTGGTACCTGTTTAAGATACCAGTCAAACAGAATAACTTTTCAAAAGCAAAGTCTTCATCACGAGTGCATGCAACTGTAATTTTACAGTTATATACACCAACTTTTGTTCATGTATTCTTATTTATTTATTTATTTTATTTTTTTGTCTTTCCTTCTGACCTATATTACTGAAGGGATCTACTTATTGAAATGAACTGTATGGCGTATGCATCTTTTCATTGACATAGCATCTATATGTATTGATTGATTTAAGCTTGCTATCTTCATGATCCTTTAGGCTGGGACTGTTTTAAATGCCAAGGATGCAAGAAAAGCCATTCAAGCTGGGGCCAAGTTTCTTATGAGTCCTGTTTCCGTCAAGGTATGTGTTAGCAATTTTGACAGTACTTAAACCCCCACCTCCTCCCTCCTCTTTATGTGTGCAGTTAGGTATTGTCCTAGACTGTAGGTCAACTAGTTAGGGACACCAATGCCCACCTGCAGGAGGTGAGAGTACGTGGGTTCAAGTGTCTTCTAAAGGGAAAAAAAAGTTAGAATTAATTGTATTTGAAAAATAAAAACAGTTCCCAGCAAAAAAATAAAAGTAAAAAATAAAATCAGTTATATATTATAATAAATATAAATATGGTGGGTGAAAATAGACAACACAAGTTTTGGGAACTTTTGACATGCCTTTCTTACAGTCACATATTTACTGGTGAAATTATTTACAAGTCATAATTCACAGGTTTGAGTTGTAAATGGTGCAAATAAGTTGAGAAAAATGTCATGCTATGGGCCAAATAATTTCTTTTACTTCTATGATGAGGAAGGAAGATCTGGAGTCTGAAGATTATATATCAGGTCTAAACCCATATGTGCGGGTTTCGTCATTCCAAGAGGTGCAACTTCTGTAAGCGAATGTGGTATGGTTGGACTACCGTCCACAGGTTGGGATCCGCTGGAGCATAATGATTATGCATCTGGGGATTGGATGTCTAAGTATAGGCAGTAGTTACTCTATATATTTGGGTTATTTAGTTTATTAGCTTCGTTTTTATGCTATTTTCTTGAGAACTTAGGTTTTGGGGGTAGACGAACACGTGGCACAGTGGAAGGTGCTCACTATTGCAACCTTGAAGTTATGGGGGGTTTGGTTTATATTTCCAATTCAAACACGCTCCCCCCATCTTTCAAAAAATAAAATAAAATAAAAATAAATAAATAAATAAAGAGAAGAACAACTACTTAGGTTTGGGGTTATATTAGTTACTTCATGTTGCTTTGCTTTTATGTTAATTGAATTTTGTCTAACTTCTTAGGTTATGGGGTATATTATATATATATATATATATATATTTTATGTTGAATTGATTATTTTATGGCTGTGCTAAACAATTTGTCACTGTTTAGTGTTAGATCAATAGCATCGATGATTTCTAGGGCTGCAACCTACATTTTCATTCAATACATTTATATGCAATTAGATGCCAGTTGACCAGCAGTTCTGGGCATGTTCTCTATCAAAATATAATGAATGTCTCCAGTACGAGTGATCATCCCCTTTTATGAAGTAAATTAGCTTGATTTATGCCCAAGATTTTCTCTCTCATTGCCTGATTTTAGTAGAGGTACTCTCCAACAGATTATGAAAAGTTTCCCTCTTATTTTCTCTAATCTGCTGATCAATGAGGTGCCTTTGTTGAAGGATGACACATTCTTTTTTCCCCTTCAAATTGTGGAATCTTTGATGAACATTTGATCTAGTTGTAATATTTTACAGTGATGAAGAACATTTAATTTGTTTCAAATGAAGAAATCTCTGAAGAATCTATATTTAAGCATTTTGCCTTGTAGACGAGTCAGTATATGAACCTTTGGCTCACTTGTATGGATGCGATTATGGCACTGCATTTCTCAATGAGAAGTTTAATTTGATCCCTTGACACTATAATAATTTTCAAATATGTGGCTGTCCTGCCTGTCCTTGCACATGGGTGCATGACAGTGAATTAGAAGAGAAGCAGGGAGCCCTCGTGCTTTTGGGTTATATCATACTGGATATGG
Organism: Litsea cubeba; assembly: GCA_012931725.1. Taxonomy (NCBI): domain Eukaryota; kingdom Viridiplantae; phylum Streptophyta; class Magnoliopsida; order Laurales; family Lauraceae; genus Litsea; species Litsea cubeba. Next base: position 14,894,293 of record CM022955.1, on the reverse strand, counting down.
GTTTTCATTGCTAATTGCTAAAATGTGTCGCTCTGCGGAAGTTATTTCACAAGCATTAGCACATAAAATCAGAATGAACTATATTGATAATTAATTTCGAGAAGACTATTCGATCACATTGCTGCCATATTCTATCCAAAGAAATCAAGTTTCAGTTTAGATATGTTTTGAAGCTATGTGCTGCAATAATTTGCATAAAGACTAGACTGAATAGTTTCTTTGCATCATGGGATCCTGGCCTTCCATTAGACAGGCACTTTATGAATGTTTTCTTTCTCAAACATCAGAATGGTTGGCTCATCCTGTGAATCTCTTGTTTGCTAAACACTGATCATTTTTCTTTCAGTAACCAACCGATTTTCTCATAATTGTTTAACATATGTTTGCCAGATTGGCTGATTGACGTGTCATGAGAACCTCTTCCGTCTCTGTGAATATCTTGAGCATTTTTCATTTCTAAAATGTTGGATAATGTCCATATAAGAATGGTCTATGGTTGCAGTTGTTGATGTATATTTAATGCTTTGTGGCTGATAGGAAATTTTGGATGATCCATTATGCAGCAGTGAAGTTCTCTATATTCCTGGAGTAATGACCCCGACAGAAGTAGGGATCAATTTTTTCTTTTACTGTGCTGTTGTAATGTAATTTTTCCTTTTCAATAAACAATGACAACAATTCATTTGAATTAACTTATTTTTCTTTTATGATGGTGACTGCAAATTTTAGTGTTTTCAATTGAAGCTCTTGATCATTTTATTTTAATGGAAATGTAGATTTCCTCTCCCTAATCCTTCACTCATGCCAGTTGCTTTAATGATTTCTACAGGTAATGAATGCATATAATGCTGGTGCAAAAATAGTCAAGGTGAGCCATTTATTTTAATATTGCCTGAAAATTGGATTTAATATGCAGAAAAAAGTAGTGTCAGAAAGTTATGCATGTGCCTTCTCCTGTGTCGCACACCCAATTAATTGAAAGAATGAAGTTTTGTTTCTTTTCTTTTTTGTTGTTTGGTTGGTAGGTATAGTGTTCTTATGCTGATGCAATCCAAAGGGGAAAGCCCAATTGATGAAGGAACCAACTCAAGTCCCTAACCTTAAATCAACACCACCTTAATCAACCAAGGAGAACTAGCATAAAGCTTACCCAAATTGCTAATCCACCACCGATGAATCTTCAATCCTTGGGAGAATCCATCTCAAAACCAATAGGCGAAGAGAACTATTATCGAAGAGAGAAACCATATAAAAAACATAGGGTTGGATGCCCCCTTACATATGTCTTTTATAAGGTTCTTAACAAAAATCACAGCCCTAATCTATGTCTAATCCTAACTATCCATCAAGTATTCAAATAAGAAAGAACAAAAATATCCTTACTTCAATCCATAATATTAAGCTTTCTAAAAGTTAAAGATTGCAAGAATCCAAAATTGGGAGATTGTGGTTGGCGTATTTGGAGGTTGCAAGAATCCAAATTACCCTAAGGGCACGTTTGGTAAAAAGAGTGGAATCCTCTACTTAGAGGATTCCCTTGTTCTCCTAGATCCAACACATCTTCAGAGAATTTGTGAAGAGGGTTCCAGGTTTGGCAAACATAGAGGATTCCTACCATCCATGGAATATGTGATCCAACGGTTACTGGTGTTTTGGAATCTTCTCAACATCCATGAACAATAAAGGGCCAAGCTTTCACCCTATAGCTGACCTTGGATTTTTAGAGAATTTGAACAGTTCGGATCTTGTAAATGGGGCCCGTAGGAATAAAAAATTAATATTTTAGGGTCTAAACTTATTCATAAATATCTCAAAATCCATGGAGGATCAACGGCTGAAATTTGACTTAGTAGCTGTTTTTACCTTCTAATCATGATTACAAGTTCAGATCTTGATTGTGGGACCTAAAAAGTAGGGTTCCAAAGAGAAAAGGGTGACCTCTGTGTTACCGGTTCTGCAACTGTACAACACTTCTCTAGTTTGTTGATTTGAAAATATGTTCAATGGTTAATCTGTTTTTGCTATTTTACTCGTGATCCATGATCATTCATGCTTCCAAATTTGACCATGGAGTCATGTTGGGCCCTTTGAAGAGATCTAACGGTTTGGATTTTGAAAAAGGGGCCCACAGAAGTCCAGGAATTGAGATCCAATGGTCTGAATCTTTTTACAAATATCTCAAAATATAGGAAGGATCGACGGCTGATATTTGATCGCATAGCCGTTTCGGGCCTTTTAAACATGATTAACGGTTTAGATCTTAATTATGGGACCTAAAAAAATTAGGTTTCCAAACATAAAACCGGCACCCTAGATATTGACGCCATTATTACTATTCATCCACACTCTGTTCATTCCGCAATTCCACCAACGCGTAGATTTACTAAATCAGATGGGGGTGGTCTGACATTGATAATATTTGGAAATAAAGAGGCAAGGACTCCTCGCTGCCATTTTCCGCGCGTAACCAAACATGGATTTTCCACTGGATTGTGGAAAAGCGTGAGGAATCCCCTACACAGACGGTTGCCAAGCATGCCCTAAAAGGCTTCGGGGATTGGGTGGGGGGATTTGGAGATTAAAAATTGGGCTTTGTTATCTAAGTGGTGGTGGAGATTTGAGGAAGAGAGGGACGCTTTTTGTTTGGTGAAAAAGTTGGGGAGGATAGGTGGGGGTGTGTGTTTAATTTGTCCCTAAGTATAGGATGTCTGGTCTTGTCTTTTGAGTGCTATTTCTAGTGTGGGAAATGAGTCTAAAATGCGTGCGGCGACGGCGGTTTCGGGGGTGGGGGGTGGGGGGGTTGTTTCTTTGGCAAAGTGGGGTGTTACCTTGTTGGGGAAGGGAATAGTCAGGAGAGTGAATTTTTTATTTGATGATTGGGCGGGGTTGGCTCTTCCGTGTCATCTTTTTCCTTGGGTGTTTAGGGTAGTATCTGAGAAAGAGGCTTCAGTGAGTGTTATAGCACGGGGGCTAATGCCCTTTCTTGGGTGTTGTCTTTCAGAAGAGGTCTGCGTCAGTTTAAGGAGCTCTACTATGCCTAGTTGTCAAATATCTTTTGCTAACGTTTTTATATGTAGCGATGAGGAGGATGTATGCATTTGGAAACCTTCACCTTTTGAAATCTTTTCAGTGAAGAGGTTCTATGCAGCTGTAGAGGGGTTGACTCATCCTGCTATGGCTTTTGCTATAGCTTGGATCGGTCTAGCTCCACCTTGAGTGGATGCCTTTTGCTGGCTGGTGATTGCAGAGAGGGTTTCCACCGCAGACTTTTTGGGGAGAGGCGTGATGTTGGAGAATATTTCAGACACGTGTCTTGTGCAAGAGGAAAGAGGAGTCGGCTAATCACCTTTTTTTACATTGTGATGCTGCCTCATACATTTGTAGCCATTGTTAGGAATCTTTAAACACATTTTTTTTTGGCTGTAATAAACAATAATTTGTCTTGCTTATCGTGGTTGAGTTGCCATAAAGTTTCTCTTGGTGCAAGATGCAAATATTAGCCTAGCCTTTACAGTTTCACAAAGCCTTTACTAATTGGTGTTTCTTGAATTCTTTCTATTAGGTGTATCCAATCTCTGCATTAGGTGGTGCTCAATATATATCAGCAATTAAGAAACCATTCTCTCATGTTCCAATGGTTGCTTCCCAAGGAATAACAATAGGTGATAGTGATGCTGGAAATTTCACTCTTGTTCTAATATCACCTGGATATTTTCCTTCATTTTTCTTAATTTCCTAAGAAAAATAAGCATTATCATGGAATGAAGATATCTTTTGCTATTAGTTTTTAGTTTCTTGACAAGTACATGCCCGGCCAAACATTTGTATTTTTTAGTTTACTTGGATTGTCAATTTGTCACATGCATTGAGAACCTCCCACAATAAATGACCCTATCTATTCATTATCATTTTTTTCTTTTCTTTAGAATGGAAAACACTGCTTTATTTTTGTTATTAACGGTCTGTTTGCTGGCCGTGTTGAGGTGTTAGGATTCTCTCAGCTGAGATTTTTGTTCCAAGTTGCTTTAGTAAGGGGACATCTATTGCAATCTAACATTGGTACAAGTAGGGTGATGCAGAATTGAAGATGGACCTTAGGCCACATGTGTAAGGTTCAAGTAGATTTAGGAAATTTTCTATTTATTTAATTGTTATTAGTTAGTAGTTTTATTTGATGAGTTGTAATTAGGATTAGGTTTCCAATATAATTTAGTTTCCTAGTTTAATTAGGTTTCTTAGGGCTTAAGTTATGTTTTCCTATTTATATGGCATTGTAGAGAAGAATTTCTCAAAGAGTTGATTAATAGAATTGTGGGTTTCCCCATTGAGGTGCGTTCTCGTTTATCGTCTCTGTGCGCTTCGGCGTAGATTGTGCTTCGGCACTTCCATGCAAGCCCTAACCCTAGGGCCTCTATCGGTTGGTATCAGAGTGACGATCCAAATCGCTCCGAGTGTATCCATCGTCCGTCACCATCCATCTATCCTTAACACGCCCCACTGCCATCACGCCCATCATAAAACCGCCACCATCCTTCACCGTCCCCGCCCTTCCCAATTAAAAAAAAAAAAAAAACAATCCCGTCAAACCGTTTGCCCAAACCTCTGCCAATACCCTTAATCCAATCGAAACCCAAACACCCGGGCCAAAACCAACCCAAACACCCGAACCCATCCTTTTGTTAGACCCAAGCACCATCTCCATCTCAAATCCCTTAATCCTTTCTGTTTCTCGAAAACCCTAGCCTTGCCAAACGCAGCCCTTGCCCTGCAAACCGAGACCCTCCCGGCCTTTACCGCAATCCTTCCAGCAACAACAGTTTGCCTGCCCTCTTCCACCAACCCAGCCCCCACGAGGATCCAATTCCCGTGAGAGAAAAAAAAACCCAGAGAAGAGATCAGAGAAGTGCAGCAGAGAAGAGAGAGAAAGGTGAGAGAAGACATACCTGGTCGTTGCACCATCTGCCTCGTCCCCAAGCTCCGACCGTCTGCACCATCTTCCACTCTCGAGGCCTCTGGTTGTTGTAGAACCACCTTCGGTCATCGTCAGTGCTGCCACCAGCCACCAATTGCCATTTACATCGTCGTTGCTCGAGAGGAAGAAAGCTCCACTTTCTTTGGTCTCCTAGTCTCCTTCATAAATAAAAAAAAAAAAAAAACAGAGAAGAATAATAGGAAGCAGGCTGTCTCCGTGACTGTCATCATCATCTTCCTCTCTCCCTCCACTTAGTCGAGACTGCAACAAAACTAGAGGTTGGAGAAGTTGCTCTCTCCATCTCCATCTCTGTTTTTTTTTTTTCCGTTGAAGTCCAAAATAGTAAGAGGACAATTCCTCTATTCTTTTTTTTTCTGAGTCTGCACAAAGCCCTAGAAAGAGGAAAGGCCTCACGTGTACATTCCTGTGACACGTACTGGGCTATTAGATAGGCCTGAGTTTAGGTCCAGGCAAACCCAGGTCAGGTGGAACAACCTGTTTTGAAGAATCCAGGCTAGGTTTCCGTTGGGCCAAGTCTGCTAGGACAATCCGGCTTGGGAGGACCTGATTGCCAGAGAAGCATAGTTGTCAAGTTTGTTTCGGACCCCGTTTCGGTTTGGCTCCAAAGTGAAACATCTCGGCCGATTTGGGAATTTCGCTTTCTAATTCGGAAATTCCTTTTGGAATATATAAAAAATTAAATATATATGCATTAAAAATATAGAAAATTTCATTATTCTAAGCATCACAAATCTAATTTCCAAAAGATGGTGAGCACTGGGGCACAAGAAGTTTAATTAATATTGTTTAGTACTGTTTATGGGGGCCACTAAAAGTTTAATTACTACTTTTTAATTAGCTCTGCTCAATTTCCTAATCAAATTTTCCAGTGGGACACTTAGAAAAAATCAAAACCATTTAATTCTAGTTAAACCGCACTAATTAAACTTTAGTACTCTATTCAAATTTAATGGCCCGCTTTAGATTGATATTTTTTAAAATGGTTTCATGAAATATTTAGTAAGTTCAAATATTAGTGTCTGCAGTACGCACTACTTGGCTCAAGTCGTATATCCGAAGCCCCTACCTATATTTATGCAACTCTTGTGATGGGCCTCGATATTTCGAATTGTAACTTTCAATTGAAGATTCATCTTCAACAATGATTACAGTTAAGTGGGTCTCTGATTAATTTCAGCAATTAGAAATAGTCGAGCCTCACTTTCAATTACTCATCACGATTCATGAAACCCTTTATAAAATGCTATTATCGCAAAACCTTTATAAAAGGAGTTGTCAGCATAAAAAAAACGAAAAAGACTCTTTCCCGAACCTTTTTCTCAAACCCTTTTCTCAATACAAAGAAGAAATGGAAAAAAAGAGGAGAGGGGAGATCGGGCATACCTGGTGCTCCGGCGAGATGTTTTTGCAAGGCAGCAGCGACAATCTCTTGTGAGGGAGGAAATGCTCTCAACAATTGCGGTGAGGGAGGAAATGCGCCCAAAGTCGTCAGCAGAGGAACAATCTCAAAATAATGGAAGGGGAATGGGCAAGAGAAGATCTTGTGGTTGCTATTTGCATTTTGGAGTCCATTTTATGGATTGATTAGAATTTTGAAGACCACATTCTATCGAAGAAGATGAAACGAGTAGTCGTTGGCTTTGTCGAAGCTCTCCTTGATGAGAAAAGGTATTTAGAATAATTTCATTTTTTTCCTTTTCAAATTCATCCGAATCCCAAATACGTTTCTTCAATTTTTCTTCTTTCCACAATCGACTCCTGAATTCATCCGAATCTATCAATTCGGTTACTATTCGTCCGAAATTAGGGGTTTTAGACTGCAACCCTATGGTTCGGGCGAAGTCAAACGAAATTTGTACCGAACATCTGCAGCGAGATGTTCGGTTCGGTTTTGGCTTTGAAACGAGATAAATCGGACATTTCGTCCAAACCGAAACGAACTTGACCACTATGCAGAGAAGACCAGCCACAATAGTGAGTTGACATCATCACTGTATCAGCAGAATTCAGTCAAGCAGTAGATTTGACCAAATCCAACGATCCACATTATTTCTGTGATTACAGAGCCACCAGAAGTCAGATTTGGAATCTGTTTTCGCCAGTGTATTCCTAGATCACAGATCTAAAGAAAAGGTCAGTCCATTCATACATCCAATATGAAATTTCATATCAGTAAATTCTACAATGCACTTCAAAAAGCCAAATATCCATTTAAATGAGGAATATGGTATGTTGAGAATGAAGACAATTTTCGGCAATTTGTTAATTTGAAACAAGAAGAATTGTCTGTTCTTGAATACTTTGACCAATTTTCAAGGCTCCAAGATGCATGTGGAATGGAGGATGATGAAGAACACGATTTCATTAGTTTTGTAAAAGGCTTGGGACCGGACATAGTGGAGAGAATGACTGGCCGCACGAATATTCATGAGGCATATTGGGAAGCAATTCGTGTGGAGCGGATGCTTAAAAGGTCTCCTATGGAAAATGATGCAGATCATGTTGAAAAGCCAGTGGCAGAATATATTCATACTGTGAAGCCAGAGCAAGAAACTTCTATGGGTAATGGTGATATACAGGCTGCTAGAGAAGACAGAATATATTCATACAATTGTTGAAATTTCCCACACTAATTCGCACATTGATTTTGTCATCGGAGATCCAAACCAAACCAAACCAAACCAAACCAAGCCTTTTCCCACTAGGTGGGGTCGGCTATATGGATTTGACGATGCCAATCAAATCTGTTTAGGGCCATGTCATCCGTTAGATCCATGTAGGCAAGGTCATGTTTAATAGTTTCTTTCCAACTTCTCTTGGGTCTCCCTCTCCCTCTCCCTCTCCTACTCTTGGCAATTTTCATGCTTTCACACCTTTTAACAGGTGTCTCCATTGGACGCCTTTTAACATGGCCGAACCATCTCAGTTGATTTTCTCTCATTTTATCTCCAGTCGGTGCTATTCCTACTTTGCTCCCAATCTCCTCATTCTTAATCCTATCGCTCCTTGTGATCCCGCACATCCATCTTAGCATTCTCATCTCCGCAACTTCCATCTTTTTGACATGATTATGCTTTACTGCCCAACACTCTGATCCATACAACAGCTCTGGTCGTACCGCTACCTTATAATACTTTCCTTTAACCTTGAGGGGGACTTTCCGATCACACAGGACCCCCGAAGCACTTCTCCATTTAGTCCACTCGGCCTGAATCCTGTGACTTACATCAGTATCAATCCCTCCATCCTGTTGCACCATAGATCCAAGGTACCTAAAGTTTTCTTTCTCTACTATCTTTTGTGTGCCCAAACTTACTTCTATGTTACCAGGTGTCCTACTTTGACTAAACTTGCATTCCATATATTCCGTTTTGCATCTACTTAGCCTAAACCCTTTTGTCTCTAATGTTTTCCGCCACAATTCAAGTTTAGCATTCACTCCTTCTCTCGTCTCATCCACTAAAACAATGTCATCTGCAAATAGCATATACCACGGCACCTCATCCTGGATATGTCTTGTAATCTCATCCATAACTAGGGCAAACAAGTACGGGCTTAACACTGAGCCTTGGTGTAGACCAATCGCCGCCAGTCGTCCTTATAGATGTCATGACTCTATCATACATATCCTTTATCGCCTCAATATAAGCGACACAAACTCTTTTCTTTTCCAGAACTTTCCAAAGAATCTCCCTAGGAACCCGGTCATAGGCCTTCTCCAAGTCAATGAACACCATATGTAAATCTCTCTTACCTTCTCTATACTGTTCCATTGACCTCCTCAGGAGAAAGATAGCCTCCATGGTTGATCTCCCAGGCATGAAACCAAATTGATTATCTGAAATATTTGTTGTTCTTCTTAGTCTTCTCTCAATAACTCTCTCCCATAATTTCATCGTATGGCTCATCAATTTAATCCCGCGGTAGTTCGCACAGTTCTGAATATCTCCTTTGTTCTTGTATATGGGTATAAGAATACTTTTCCTCCATGCATTAGGCATCTTCTTGCTCTTTAACACTACATTAAAAAGCTTTGTCAACCAACTAATACCATCCTCCCCCAAGCACCTCCAGACCTCAATAGGGATACCATCTGGCCCAACCGCTTTCCCATTCTTCATTCTTTTCAATACTTCTTTAACTTCTTCCCTACTGATTCTCCTATAGAACATATGATTCGCTTCTTCTCTAGAAATGGTAAGCTGCCCTAATTGTATGTCACTACTATTGGGAGATCAACAATGGGAAATTGGGAGATCAACAATGCTAGTTAGATATTGTGATTTGATGATGCATATTTATCAATTGAAGCATCCAACAGTTCGCTCACACATTTGCTCAAATTATGCCATCGATAGAAGTTATACTTGAAGCTATTTCCAAAAACTACAGTTCAACCAATGAATCAGAAGTTTGTTCGATTGATCTTCGATCCAGGCTGACATTTACCGAACTGGAGGTCGAGTTCTTTCCAAGTAGGGGAGAATGATGCAGATGGACCTCAGGCCACATGTGTAGGGCCCAAGTAGATTTAGGAATTTAAATTATGTCATTAGTTTCTACTTTTATTGTAATTAGGATTTGGTTTCCAATATAATTTAGTTTTCTAGTTTAATTAGGTTTCTTAGGTCTTAAGTTATGTTTTCCTATTTATATGGCATTGTACAGAAGAATTTCTTAGAGAGTTGATTAATAGAATTGTGGGTTTTTCCCATTGAGGTGCGTCATCGTTTATCGTCTCTGTGCGCACTTCGGCGTAGATTGTGCTTCGGTACTTCCAGGCAAGCCCTAACCCTAGGGCCTCCATCACAGGGGCAGACCCATGTACTGAGACGTGAGTGTGGCTGCCCCAGTTAGATTTGAAAAGTTCTCATAAGACCGGAGTGTGAGTACTTTATACTTAGGTTACCAAATATGTAGGTGTGTGTATACACACGCACACACATATTATCAAAAACCATGTCTTTAAACCATGCTCTAAGTGGAGATTATTGTAACTTGCATTGAATTTTCTAGTGACTATAGTTCGCCCCACTCAAATGAAAATTCTAGGTCCACCACTTGGTACAAGGTATTGAATAAAAGAACATTAAATTGTCTTTTTTCATTAATATTATAATAAATGAAATTAATTAGAGAAGAAGATGAAGGGAGAGAGAGAGAGGGAAAGCTCCAAATTATTTCATTCATAGATTTTTATATCAAATTAGAATGCCCCTTAAGCAATACAAAGTAACTAGTATGCCATCACTAGTAAAAATCATCATCATCATCATCAAAGCCTTGTCCCAACTATGCTGGGGTTAGCTATAGGAATTCTTTTTCGCAATTCCAGTCTATCATGGGCCAGGAGAATTGATGTTGTCACATCTAAACAACATCACTAGGAAAAAAAAAAATTCTAATAGTAATAATGTGGATCTCCATTGCTTCCTCCTCAAGCTGGCACATAGGTGTTGATCATACCCAACTTGTCATGAACATGGTGGAACACTTGAAATACCAAGAGAAGGAGCTGGCTTCTTCTCTTTCTGTAGTTTTTTCTCATGTGATTAGATCGGCTAATGAGCTGGCGGACTACCTAGCCAAACAAGGGGTACTAATGTCGTCTCCTTGGGAGGTTATTCTTGTGTAATTTTGTCTTGGGTATAAGTCTCTTATATTTGTGTTATTGTACTATGATGTTTTTTCAATATAATTTACCGTTACTTTTCAGAAAAAAAAAAAAAAACTTCCAAGAGACATAGTAAAGACATCTGACTGTACTTTGAATCTCACTTATGATTTACAAAAAAAAAAAAAAAAAAAATGATATACCAATAAAAGAAATATGATTTACATATAACCTTTGATTTTATTTATTTTTGGTATGATTTACAAATGACCCCTGAAGGCTCATTCTTCAGAATGAGTTGCAGTTAACTTCAATATGTTAGATTCTGTCATGTAGAATTGGATTCTTAACAATATGAAGGTTGCCTGATTATCACCTTTATACATGTAGGAAGGTTGATTGAACTTCCAAATCAACTGAGACTTGATCCATAGCATCTCATAAGAACCATGATTCGTCACTCTATACTCAGCCTCTGCACTGACCTAGCCATCAAATGTTGCTTTTTATTTCCTGGTTCACTAGTTTGCAACCCACAAAAGTTAGCAGCCTATAGTTGACCTCCAATCCATTCAGCGACCTGCCCAATCACCAGTCAATGTCTTCGTACAAAATTTAATAGAGAATTGTTATGTGGATGTTGCTTATTGTAATCCTCACTGGAATGGCATTTTTTAACAGGTCAGCCTGTTCCTTATTAGGAATCTAATGTAATGGTCCCAATTTGGTTTTTGTGATAAATTGTAAGGGACCATAGGGGTTTATGTCTTTTGCTTGTAAAAGGGCAATCTTGTGATTTTGGCCATTCATCCCTTTAATATAAACAAAGAGGCGGTCGTGTGCAAGTAAGATGCACTACTACTCTCTTCTTTCCCTCCTTTCTTCTGCTCTTTCTCTTCTTGTAAACCCTATCTTCCTCTTCTGTATTCTCATACTTCTCTCTAAAATTCAATTGGCTTGATATGTTGGCCCATGGGCCGAGCCGGGCCTAAATCTGAGCCCCAATGACAAATGGGCTGGGCTTGAACATTGAAAAGACCCGAGCCCGATCTGAGCACCACCCAATGACACTCTTCTCATACCATGAATGCATCTATTAGCAACAAGTATCGATGCTGTTTAAATAGCTTACTAAAATTGAAACTATTTTCTGTGGGAAATCTATATTATCATTTTCCTTTCTGCAGATTTATTAGAAACCTACATTATCCAAGGCGCATCGGCAGTTGTATTATCTGATGCTATATTTAACAAAGAAGCAATGAATCAAAGTAATTTTGATGCAATACAACAACTTGCTTATCTGTCTGCTCTCCGCGGTGGTGAAGCTGTAGAAAGGTGAGGGTTCGTGACTTGTTTTTGTTTTTCTTCTCTCTTGTTTTGATGAATCAAACTTTTATCGATTATCACTTGAGACTCATTATGTCGGTGTCCATTATTGAGTATCAAATCCTGAGCAATTAACTTCATACACTGGGTTCTCAATGCAGGAAAAGAGGGAAGAATCATTTGCATGTTGTGTAGTGAAGATTTTTTCATTATTATTATTTCACCACAAAAGTACACACAACAAAGTTGAGATGCAGTGCAGTCTGGGGACGATGTTGATCAAAGACCTACTTCAGCGCTAGCAAAACCATGTTAAGTTACAAATGCTACTACAACTAACGTTATAATTGGCTCGGCTTGCATCATATTTTTGCATTTTTAAGTTGTCAATTTTCTTTTTTCTTTTTCTTTTTTAAAATGGAATGTGTCAATTTCTTTTGGGAAATTACATAATTATATTTCAAATTAACCATAGATCAAAAGGTAAGGTGTTCTTGTGTGAGTGAATATTTGATTCATGAATCATCAAATGATTGTGTTCACATGGCCTATGCGTAATATCATGAGTAATTGTTTTACCTATGTTTTTAAGGCAGCATTACTACTGCTCATGCCTGACATGCACCGGATGGCTCTTGAAGCGAAACACATTGGTAGATATCATAGCTGTTAATATCTTTCAATTTTGTAGAAATTTAGTATGGCAGTGTTGCAGTGTTATAATTCTTTGTCCTGTGTAGTAAAAAAAAAGTGCATTGGTGAGAGATTTATTATTTATAGTAGTACAAAGGAGGAGGAAAAGGTTTCTTTTTCGTTTTGGGGTGGGGGGTGTTATTGATAACTCTTAGGGCCTATTTGGTTGCAAGTATACCCGACTAGTTTTCTCTCAGCTATAATTTTTGACAACATTAAAAGTTCTCGTCTCCCTGGAATTCCAAATGACAGTGTTTACATGTAGAATTCTTAGATATCCACTTTTTGGAATGCTACTCAGCCATTGGCATTCCAGAAATCCACTTGGGGGGACATCATTTAGAATTCTTGCAACCAAACGAGCCCTTAAGCTTTACCTGCGATGTAACTGGGACTTGGTACTTCACTTCAGGTCATTTGTATGGTTCTGGAAAGGATACATGTAGGACCCTCTAAATGAATGCCGATCTTATGGGGCGGGGGATGACAAGGATGTTGTGGATTTGGAGTGGGCCAAATATCAACCAGGTAAAATTATCCTGACCTGCAAAAGTTTAGAGCCTCCTGGTCTGGTTTTACAAGTGCAAATCTTGTGTTCAAGTTTAATGGTAGATAGCGGGCCAATCACTGTCAACTTAATGTGATCCAATTAGTTTGTTTGTTTGTTTTTTTTTTGCGTGTGTGCATCTGGAGGGGGAGTAGGGCTTTGTAACTGTGAGGGTCTGATAGATCATAGGTGGCCCATTATATAAACTGGCGTTGATGTTGGTCTCATTCAACATATATCTGGCTTTAGTTTATCATTTCACTAGTATAGTTGTTGTTTATGAGAAAATGCTCAAATTTAAATTTCCTTGATTGTTGATTTTCAACAGATTATTTGACATGTATAGTCCATCTCCATTCCATTCTCCACATTGTAGATTCATCTACAGATGAGCCAAAGTCGGAGGAGCTGATGCATGTGAATGTGTGCTTGTGGTTGATATGATACTTAGCTTTCTATTCTTGTTTAATATCAGCAGATTCATGTATGTAGGATTCTGTTTTTAGGATATTAATGCACTGGAAAATGAATCATTATTGAATGTTGGGAATTATATAGCTTTTAATTCTGAAAATCTTGCATTCCAATAACATGAAATCATTGTGAATACAATCAAAACTTTCCAGCTTTGATATCTTCATACAGTTACTATGGTATTTATGTTCTTGCCATTAACAAAGGAGGTCCTTGGGTTTGTTCATGCTATTGCCGTTGCTAGCACCAACGACACAGGATCATTTCTAGTTTATAACTACGCTCCTCTTTTGATTACTTCTCTCATTATCTCTATTTATGAAATATGTTAGTCATACCAAGAAACAGATATTTCCAGTAAGGGTAGTTCAATCATAAGGTGGATCATGCATATGAGAGAAATGGACCAACATTCATGAGTGGATCTTATCGCGCCAGCAGAGCATGTGCACAGTAGGCCTCGCCTGACATTGGAGTTTGGATCCTAAGGTTTTGCCTTTTAAAGAAATCCTGAGCGCATGGAGTGACACTACAGTGGTGTCCATTGGTTGAAAATCCTAGCCACTCAAAATAAAATCCCTTCGTGCATGGGTATCTACTGATTTTACCCCAGTAGCAGTGACCATTTGATAAAGACTGATAATGAATGATGGATAAGATTGTGTTAATCTCATTTTTTATATCAAATGGTCAATCTTAGCAAGGGACTTACTGTGGAGATTTTTAGCAGTTTGGATTTTCAGTAGGTAGGCTCCATTGTGGAGTCTGACTCCTTCAACTCAGGATTAGCCCTAGAGGATCCATAGTGCTGACATTGGGCTTGACCTCATGGAGTGTGCCATGTTGGCACTTGTTACAAGAACACTATATAGTCGCTTCTTGAAGAAATATTCCCTGCAATGATGTACAGTTCTTCATGTGTCGAAGTAAAATACAAACAGCTGCTAAAATTTTTCACAGGTGCCGCTGGTAAATTGTGGTGATGAAGATGATGATGAGGTGAGATTTTTTTTTTTTCTTTTCTGAAACTTGAATTTGTTTCTGACATATCAGGGTGCTTTTGTTTGACAGAGGCGGCTCTAGGTTTGCTTGGCATCTGTCAACTTGCTCTGATGATTGATGATTCTAAGCTTGGGTAAAGACCTTGCAAAGTGGGCAATTCAATCAAAATTGTGATGCAGGTCCTAGGGTAAGGGCTTATATGGAAGTGTCGAAGTACATGACCACACACACTAAATGAGATCTCCGTAGAGATTTCAACACGAGGACGCAGCTCAATGAATTAAACACTTACTCAAAATTCTATTAATTATCGAAGTTTGTGAATCTTAAGAATTCCTTAATAGGGAATTTATGTATTCTCCAAAAGTGGTGGAATTCTTGAATTCCCCTTTATGGTGAAGCACTTGAAAATGCCAAGAAGGCTAGAACTCGGAGAATTCCAAATAGCATTTGGGACTTTTTAGGTGGTTGAATCTCAAAATTCTAGTGGAGAAACAGGGCATCTGGAAATGTGGGACAACCCCACACATCATGGTCAAGAAGTCCCAACAGAACGAATTTTGTTCCACTAAAAGAATAGGCCCCAGGGGCATACACAGACATCTCTAAGTTCAAAATTTCTAAACTTGGTCAAATTCAATGTAAAAATTCGGATGGGGGCATTTATCTTCTCATATAGCTCCTTCCATGAGGATATTTTGGTCTTGAGGAAATTACTGAAAAATTATGTTAGATGTCTTGTGCACTAAAAAGGCCCTCATAGTTTCTCTATAACAGTAAACAGGGGATTGAGAGGATGTCTCCTTGAGAGGGTATTATTTTGTAGTTTGCTTCGGTGGGGTACAACGCTCTTGTATCTAGTTGCTCTTTTCTTTTTTTGTGTTTCCTCTTTCTTTTATGTTTTTTTTTTTTTTTTTTTATTATCTCTTCATCTTTGTTTTCCTTCTTTTAATTAATTAAGCAGTTTTAGTTACCGTTCAAAAGACAAGACAAGAAAAGAAAAGAAAAGAAAAAAAAAGAGAGAAAAAAAAAACAGTAAACGGCCTCCCGCCGATGTTCACTTTTGTTTGTTTGACTATGCGATGATATCGTCGCTCGTCTCTTCTTCTTCCTTCATTGAAATGAGCGACGACATTGTCATTCAAACAAAAGTGAAAAATACTAAAAGGTCTTAACTGTTATAGAGAAACTATGACATCTAAGGTGATTTTTTGGGTAATTTACTCGATGGTCTTCCTGCCTCCAATTGTATGTTTGGATGAGCCCCTTACTCATGCTTGGTGAGCTAGTGGAACTACATAATGGAGCTCACCTATTGAAAACTCAAACCGCTTAAAATGAATATTCTCCACTTAAGTGGGATGTTCCCCCAACCTTTAACCTCGATACGAGTTGATTCCATTGTAAGATTAAGTATATAATTAATGGGGATCACTTAGGTGTGCAAACGGGCACACCTTATTGTGCGCGGGACGCACAGCCGATGTTGGGACGTGCATCATCACGTCCCATCCAATGGTAGCTTTGAGACATGCGCTCACTCACACAGTTGAGGGAGCCCGATATTTAATAATATCTCGATATTTAATAAGGTATGCTCAATCTTACTGTGGGACCTACTCGTATTGTAGTATAAAATGGGGACAGCCAATTGAAGGGAAGGGCATTCATTGTAAGTGATTTGACTTTCAAATATGTGGGCCTCATTGTGTAGGTCCACTCCTCTCACTCCATGCTTCTTGAGCCTGCATTATCATATCATTTACACTTTCATTGTTCACCTTATTATGATTTATAAATGACCTCAAGCTACCCTCTCAACCATGATGTGTGCGTATAGGCATTGTAGCCAATCAAAAGAACACAACTGATCCATCAATGGACTTTTACTAATTAATTGTGGACTGATTTGTTTATTATACTTTATATGTGATCAACCCCATATGAATCATACTTTGATTTGAGTGAAATACAACTCTCAATTTTATAACAAGGAGAAAATATTTATTTTGATCAATTGGGATTCTTTATGGTGAATTCTATTATTATTTTTTATTTGGACTGTGGTTACAAATTTATGGGAAACTATGTGTAAGAAAATGTAGAGATATTTTCAAATCTTGAGTGTTTCTTCAGATAATAGAGAAGGGAGATGCTACTGTGAGAGTAAAAGAGTAAGGGATGGGGATCCTCACATTCATTTCCAGTGCCAACAGCCTAAATGTGAGGGCTCCATCCCTTACTCTAATAGTACCGTAAGAGTAACTCTCACAAGAGTATCTTCCAATAGGTTTTAAATGATCAATGACAAATCGATAAATATAAAATCTTGTTGGTTGACTAATGCTTTCATCCCTAAAAGAAAAACTACTAGCGACTTAGATTGGAAATTCTGTGCTGCAGAACTCTTGTGCGGTGTGTGATTTTCGATCCCCATCTTTAATATATGTTGCTTTTGAAAGGAGGGGATTTTCAATCCTGGAAAGAACCGTGTGGGTTAGGATGCTCATGGGCCGGGCCGGCTTGAACATGATTTAGGCTAACCCACTTTGAGCAGTGCTTGGATATATAATTTTGGCCCATTTATATTTTATTTGGGCTTAGGTTATTTGATTGAAAGAACAAGCCTAGCCCAGACCAACCCGACTCGAATAAGGAGCACATAATATATTGATTAATTTGTCCAAAGAAATTCTAGAAAGCGGAACAGGCGATAAAAAGCCCAGCTTTGACTAAATAGGTGGGCTCGGGCTTGAGACTTATGTCCCATTTCAGGCTTGGGCTGGATACGAGCTTGTATTTCTAAAGGCTGGCCGGGCTTGGGATATGCCTCTGCCTGGTCTGACCCAACCCAATAGCACCCTTGCGAATAAGAAAAATAAAAGGAATAAAACACAACTCTTTACTATTAGCTATTAGAGAATTATAAGGTTTGAAAGAGAGGGAGAGAAAATAGAGGGAGAGGGAGAGGGAGAGGGGGAAGGGTATATATTTTTGTTCAGTGCGGAGAGACAAAACCGCGGTGCCACACGACTCAATTACATGTGAAAAAAATTCTTCACATATCTAAAATATATTTATATTTATGATTTGAAACTATATTTTTTTTGGGTTTGATGGGTTAATAAAAAATCTGAATAATTCAAATTAAAACTTTTGAGTTTAAAAGAGTCTGATCAAGAGAACTGATATGGTGACCTTTCTCAGCCTCCTCTAAATTGGCACCCTCTTAGCAATAGAGGTGCAAAATAAATTCAGGTGCAAAAATTTTATATGAAAACGACCTCGTATAAACGAATGAGTATAAAGAAACATCATAATAATATTTATATGCGTAAATGGGTGCAAACAAAATAACGACTTATATTTCCACCGAGTGCTGAATAGAGTCAAATTTATTATCTCGTTGTTTCCTAATTGAAAAATAGTCTTTTGACAATTTCAATTTGTTGATTTTCAAACTCACATTCTTATTGGGGCCAAGTATTTTGTTCTTACTAGGGGAGAGTAAAAAATGGGTAATGGATCTTCTTGTCTAAGCTCTCTTTTTATCTAATCAATGCTGGCCTTTAAACTTGTAAGAAAGCCTTTTTATATCATTGGATATATGATATGGGTTTAATCGATTTCATTTCTATCTATCTATCAGAGACATGCTGAATGCACCGAAAAAAAGGCCTGAAAAAGGGCCTGAAAGGCCCTGGGCCTTAGGATCCTTAGGATCACATTTGATCCAAGGGTCCAAGGCCTGTGATCCTAGGGCCCAGGGCCTTTCAGGCCCTTTTTCAGGCCATATTTTCGGTGCATTCAGACTTTCACATCTTTTATTGTGCGATGTCTTTCTTCATTTGTTGTTGATGGTTTCACATCACATTACAATGAAAGCAGAGTTTAAAGACTTCTTGACTCGCCATGACGGGGCCGAGTCAATTTAGCTCAGCAGCTCACCTGGCGAGGCTTGCCCGAGTTACTGGGCTCTCTAATCTTTCGAATCAGTCGACTTTCGAGTTTATATAGTGAAACCTCTAAGATGTAATGGGTTAAGTTCAACCCATGACCCAGATGGACCCAACCTGCAAAAAGAAGGAACGTTGGGTCATTTCCAAGTTTACTGCAGGTCTTTGTCTAGGGTTAAAGGCATTAGAGACCAACTCGAATGATAGTGACAAAAGTTCAACCTGACTATTATAATAATCATATATTTTGTTTGAGTTATAACTTATAACCAGCAACCTCACAAAGACCTACATCATTTATCTTATTAATTTGGTCTTAACCATATCTAGTTTGGCAATTTATTATTAAAGTAAAAGTGATGTAAAGCATCAAATTTATAGAAAATAAAATATAAGAGAGTTATGATTGTATTTTGGATTGATAGAGAATCTTTTTTATTTTTTTTAAATTAAAAAGTGGGTGTTTCTTTATCATCTAGTGGATAATGGATGTTGCTTTTTTATTTTTTATTTTTTTTTTGTGAAATGAGGAGAGAATTTTGAAAATGTAGATGTGACTCTTTCCTGAAACATGGAGACTTTACATTACTTTTACTAACCTAATAAATTATGGAACAGGGCAGGAGACCTAATCAAAGATACATTTTCCAGCACTGATAATGCTATGGATCTCAGGATTAGGCTTCCACTTGACCCAGCTTGCTGTTGATAGAGCTCCAACTACAATTAGAATCCTGAACAGAAAAGTGGGTAAAAAAAAAGGCAATAGGACTCATCGGATTTACCTTATTATGATCTGAAAATATCTGTCTATGTTCTGGCCCATCTAAGGGGATAGTGATCATCCATCTTATTCTGAAAAAAGTAAAAATTCAAATAAAAAAAACCGACAGAATATCAGATGACGCGGATGGAGTGCAAAACATGCGAGATTGTTTATTGGGCCATGTAGATTTACAGTGACCAACCTATGCCAAAATTTTTGGCAACCATTAATTTTACTGGGCCATCTAAATGAACAACAATCACCCTTTGCCAAAAAAATCATTTTGAAGAATGAAGACCATGTGATGAGCTCAATGATCGGTCGCCTCTGTGTTGTTCCATTTTCTGGGCCATGAGAATTATCAGATCAAATTGTCATCTGGGCCGCAGAAAAACTTGTGCGATTAAGTATAAAAAAAGTCGATTTGTGCGTGTCATCCTTGCGCAGGGTATAAAAAAAGTCGATTTGTGCGTGTCATCCTTGCGCAGGGGCCATGCTAATCTTCTCTGTATCTTTGAAGAGATAGTCAGATAAGTACAGTTGTTCCTTATAAAGCATATATTGCTCTTATTCTTTGCCGATGTGGGATAAGAGTGGGGCACATACAAGGCCGTACTACACTCTCTCGACTTGAGTAATACTCTAAATTAATTTGTTGGACTGCCATGGCAACAGGCCATGATAATCTAAATGTAACTGCTGTCGCCTGATCATTGTGAGTGTTGGCCTAGCTGCACTGCAGCAATGGGTGCCCAGCTAAATTAAAACGTCTAATCTGCTTCTCTTATGTACCTCATGAGCAGCAGCCACATACATAGAGAAATGTCAATTTTCCAGGAAACCTCTTTACTCAATCCATCTTTGATGGGATGATCCCGACCATCATGAGATTGATGGGCTCAGTTAGGAATGATGGGTCAGCAATTATTAGCACCTAGCACGTACACACCCTCTTCCTGTGGTACAAATCCAACAATGGCCCATGTTTTGGACCATTTGTCAGGTGTGCCCCATCAAAATTGGGCACAATTCTAAGGGCCCGTTTGGATGTATACAGAATGAAATATTTACAGATTTAATTATTGCAAGAATAAAATAGTATAGAATAGAATAATGTAATATTATAATATTACAATATTTTTGCTGTTTGGCGATTTTTGAAGAATCTTACAGATTTTAAATTGAGTTGTTTGGAAGGTACAATGATTAAAGTAAATTACATTATTAGAATAATTTTTTATTAAATATTTTAATTTAAATATAATTTACCACATCTGGATAAAAAAAGCAGTGTGGTATAGTAAAGTTCAACTGCGATGTTTTTACCTTAAGTTGCTTTTCTTTTATCACATAAAACCATGGTAAAGTATAGTAAAGTAAAGTCAATACAAAAAAATAACCACTTTACAACTCTCTCTCAGTTTGTTTTACTACATACTTCATCCCACCTTACTTTACCTCACCTTTACTATGATATGACATCAATCGTTGTTTTACTTTACCACAACTGTAAACAAGTCACTTTTACTTACCATATAAAACTACCATAAAATGTAATAAAGCAAAGTTGAATAAAAAGAAAATACTTTATCATTCCTTCCCACTTTACTTTACCAAATATTTTATCCCACCTTTACTTTACCCCACCTTTACCGTGCTGTGACATTTACTTTTACTTTACTTTACCATATATGTAACATCATGATGAATTTGAAAGTCTTTACTTTACTCTACCACTTTGTAATCGTCATTGTGAAAGATTCCTAACTTCTTTAGAAAATGAAAGATTATATTCTATAAAAAATTATTTTCTTGTGCATCCAAACATGCCCTAAGGTGATTAGCCCTCTTGATATATAAACACAATATGCACGCCAAATAATATGCATAGAACACTAGTGCCAACAGAACCTATGTGGATTTATTTTTGAAAAAGAATGCTATTTTAGATTTTAGTTTTTAGATGATCTAAACATATGAAATTACAATAAATTTTTGTTTGTAAAAACATAAAGTTATATGATATTCTTTTGTAAGACTTTTGTTGCCGGTGCTTAGCAGGGGCACATTTTGCTAGTGAATATGATGCTAACCATCTTATTTAACCTATGTGGGACCCACCTTTGATGACTCAAACACTCGCTTGAGTGTGTGCAACCATGAGTCAGTGGCCAAAAACTTATTCCAATCAAAGTGACACCACAGAAAAAAAAAAAATCATCATGGAAGTGCATTTGTTAATGACATGAGTGGCTCAGATCAATTTGAACAGGGATCCACAGTCCAGAGAGGTCCATCTGAAGGTCAGTAAGGTACTGACAAATTTTCTCAACATCAGTTGGAACGGTCTGGTCTGGATCATCCATCAGCAGCCTTTTGTTCTAGACAAATCCAATCCTTCTTCAACAAATAATCTGGTTTTCGTTAGATTGACTTCCTTTGGATTTCAAAGTTAGCCAAAATTGCAATAGCCTCCATCCAGCCAAATTTTAGCAAAACGTTGGTACTAATGTGTCAATTTTTATTGCAAACAGTGGTGCAGATAATCATTATTATCAAGCACCAAACACAATGTGGGAGCCCATCTTTGATTGATTCCAGGCGCGCCCACCTACTTATATACAAGTTTCAATTAATAGAACATAATTAACTAGAACTTTGCATAAGGTCATTGATAAAATAATTGTGATCTCTTAATGGGAGAAAGTCTTAAAATATATTGATAGTAATAGCAAGCTTGAGTTGATCCAACCCAGCCTGATTGATTGATTGACAGAAAGCCCCTAAAGCCTAGCTTGGCTTGACTAATGAATGCTTGTAATTTAGTGTATTTGTCCAAACAATTGGTAGAAAGCACAGTTCGGCCCCGACCCATCTCAACCAATTGACTAAATAAGCAAGCTTGGGATTGATTTTTCCTGCTTGAGTTGGGCTTGAGCTGAGCCTGGGCAGGCCCATGAACACCCTTTAATTACCCTCCCCTGGTCAGGGCCGCCAACTTGGCCAAAAAAAAAAAAAAAAAAAAAGAAAAAAAGATGTCCTCTATCCTTGGCTTTTGTACTTGATAAGTATTTATTTTTATTTGAGTCCGGCTAATCTTTCATACAGATCAAGAGAAATCTAAAATGGAGCCCACGCAACTAGATCCAAGCAATTCAAAATGAATGCGTGCCATCAATCATATTCGCTAATCACGGTCGAACAAGAGAGATGTCAAACCTTTGGAAAAAAAAGTGAAAAACAACAACAGCAAAAATAAATAAAAACAAAACTTTAGCCGTCCCGGCCGGAGTTGATAGTCATGTTTTCACGACACTGCAGTCATCCACATCTCTTCTTGACATCCAAGTTTTCCATACGCGTATGTCTAGAAACTTCCATACGCGTAGTTTTGGAAACTTCCTAACCTCCTTCCTTCTCTTTCTTAACTCCTAAGGTCCAAGGAGACACAACCTATTCACTCTCTCTCTCTCTCTCTACTATAAATTCCCCACTAGTTGGCCAGTTGCACTAACAGAAGAAGTTTGAAAAATCTAACAAGACACATGAAGCTCCACGGACCGATCTCTCACCCTAGCCACCCCCAACACAAGCTCAAATGGAAGCATACCAAAAACCCATTCTTGTGCGATGGGTGCAAGGAGGGCGGCATAGGCAACAAATACAAATGCAGCGAGTGCGATTTTGACCTTCACGAGAAATGCGCCTTGCCTCATCTCACCATGGAGCACGCTTTCTACAAAAGATGTGAATTCCTCTTCCACGACAAAATCCCCTTCAACATGAAATGCGACGCATGCAACGAACTCGTTCAGGGGTTTGGCTTTCAGTGCAGGAACTGCGATTATGTCCTGCACCCATGTTGTGCCAACCTCCCATGGTTACTGCACGACGGAAGTCTCGAATTTCGCCTGCGTTGGGAGAAGCTCTCACGGCCGTGTGATAAGTGCCAAAAGAAGGGGCCTGGTTGGTCTTACAGGTCCAACTGCAAGAAATACAACCTTCATGTGGCGTGTGCAAAGGAGCTGCTGATGGAGGCCTGGGATGCTATATATAGGAACGAGGACCAGAACAAGGTGAGGGAGATACAGACTAGGATTCCGAAAATGGTAGTGGTGGCGAAGAATCATCACCATGAAAAAGGAAAGGGAGGAGGAGGGAAGATCCTCAAGTGGGCTCGTACCTTTGCTGTGGCTGTGCGTGTTGTTGTATCGGCTATTCTTGGAGATCCAACGGCTATAATAGCAGCTGTGGCAAGTTCCATCTTCCCATCTCCAAGTAGGGAAAAGTTGGGTGCCTAGACTAGATGAAAGGAAAATGACTTGTGGGGTCTAGAGTGAGAGCAATTTTTCATTCATTGATTTATTTTTTAGGAAATGGTGTGAGAAGTCTGTGTATTTGTAATGGTGTGAATTCTTTCATATGATTGAAATCATGAATATATTGTAGTTTCTTTACATTTGTAATGTGGTGAATTGTTTTTCAAACTGATTTAACTTTTTTTTACCAAACATGTCCAAGACACTTAAATCAAACTACTTTTAAAAGTGTATTAATTAAGTATGCACAAAAGCGGTCATATTCCAATATAGAATTTCAAGTTAAAATAGATGGGTAAACTCTGATAATCCCCCACACAATTGTTACAAGAGATAATTTGAAAGTCAATTACTTGGCCTCTAAGAAGTCAATCTCCATGTATAAGAAAAGTCATCATGTAACTTGGTCTAAGAAACAAGAATCCATGCGTTAAAAAAACGAGTAGCTTGTTGACCAAGTAGCCTGGTTACTCTTGACCATTAAGAAACTAGGGTCTATAAATAATGCCAATGTGGTGTCCATTAATGGTGGAGCTAGGATTTTCTTGCAGGAGGCGCAGCATATAATATTGCTAGTAGCAGCCCTATTGCACTTCTTTTTAATTAACAATAACTAAAATGAAAGTCAATTTATTTTTCTTATAATTAATGTGTCAATTGAATTTTGTTAAGGAGGGAAAATTGAAGACTCCAATAAACAAGTGATAGACCATAAAAGAGAAAAAAAAAACAATTTATATGAATATAAGTAGCTGCAAATCACTGATAAAAGAGAACTCCCACTAAGAAGCCATTTCTCAGTTCCAATTTAGATTTTTTTTAATTCTATTTTGATTAAAGTGAGATACAAGTTTGAGTCCCAAAAGAAAGGATAAATGATTACTTTGATCATTTTGAATTTAGTGAGCCCTATTATTTTTGTACATCAACTGTCTCAAAGGAAAAGGTCTCCCAAATGACTATTGGGAAGAAGCTGTAAATATGTCAGTCGTTTACATCCTCAGTAAATCACCAACTAAATTAAGTAGTAAGAAACATGACTCCTTATAAAGCATGGCATAAAAGAAAGCCAAAGGTAAATTATTGTTGAAGTCTTTGGTTGCATAGCATATATTCACATACCTTCTGAGAGAGGAAAAGGGGAATTTCATCATGAAAAAGGTGAAAATGCATTCTTATTAAAAATAGTGAAGAATCAAAGACCTGTCACCTGCAATCTCAATTCTTGTAAATTGGTGAATCCTAGAGATGTAATATTTGATGAAATTAATGGAAGCGTAGAAATGGGATGATATTTCTAAATGGAGAAATTGAAGAGGAAGATGGATTTTGAGAAATTTACCAAAAAGGTGAACTATTTGATGTATTCAATTTCACATGTAAAGAGATGTAAAAATGACATACAAAGGAACGTGAAAATGACAAATGACCCCTAGGTGTCCACATTTTCATAGAAAGGTGTTTTCTATATTTTCATGGCTTTTGGTGAAAGTTGAAGGCGAGCCCATGAGGTCTTTGGTCTCCCTTTTTCCTATGTCCCTGGGATACTTTTGATCTTTTTTAAGGAGGTCTTTTGTATACTTGTTCAGATCGTTTAAAAAATATCTTGCAAAGTTTCCTCCCAAGTGCCCATTTCTAACACCCACATAGCTCATGCATCTCTATGGCATATACTTTCACCTACTTCCCAATATTTCTCCATTGTTAATATTTAGCTCTAGGCCCAATTACCATCTTAAAAGATGGTAATACTTTAAATGACACTCAGCCACTGCATAATAGTAGACCTACCCAACACTTATTCTCTTAGTTATATTAATTAACTCGTTCCTTTCATTTTGCTCACAAGTGTGCACTACATCTATCTGATTTTGATCCAAACCAATCAAATTACAAGTTCTTTCCCTAAATAAGCACTCCCCAAAATTTCACTTTATTCGCCTATATCCCACCATTGGATTAGTTGTAAGGTAGAAGTGGGACTTAGGTCAATACTTAACCCGTAGGAGACATGATTTGGAACAATAGTCAGTTTTTTTTTACCGGTAAACCCAGTGATCATAAGCAAGCCCAGTAGATACAAGTTCATCATTAGCCATCTACGAAATTCAAATCCATTGAACTCAACCACCAGAGGAGGTGATTGCAACCCATCAACTGGGTGCACTTCGGGCTTGGGGGTGCAAGAGCTAGCCATGTTCCATCGTAGCGGTTGCAAACGTGTACCTTTCAATAAGGTATGGGCGAAATGAAGACATTATCGTGTATCTTCAAAAAGGTGGCTCGAGATTGATGGAATCCAAGCCAAAGTAGAGATTGTTGGGTATATCTTGTATTCTAGGCTAACTGGATTGACGTATGGGTTAGACAGGAAACATGAGTTTGAGGGTATTTTGTATCGAGATATATATTATCGATATAGCTTGTAAGAGCAACTCCACATGTCAGCCTCCTTTTGCTCTAATTGGCATATGAAAGAGACTCCAATAGTTACTTCATATCCTACATGGGATTTGAAGTATGAGATGGTATACCAAATTTGGCATACCATAAAGTGAGCTGCCTTTTCTTACTTTTTAAATAACAGAAAGGTGACGGTAAGTGAATGTTGGTACATGTGTAATAAAGCAAATAAGGGCTAAATAAAATAATAATTTGACATCTCTCTTGGAGTTGCCCAAGTGAGATGCCAAATTTAGATATGCCTTTTTTTTTTTTTTGCCACATAAGTCTTTATTTTGAAAAAAAGGCATATCCAAATTTAAAGTGCCTTTTGGAGATGCTGTAACCCTAAGTCTCTGAAAGACAAAAAGAGGAATAAACAAAGATCGCCTTTCCGTAGACATAGACACTCTTACCGAATCGTATGAATCTTGTTGTGTTCATGGTGTGTAATTGCTTGATGGTTTCTACATCGTGATAGTGTAGATCACAGGTACGTATTCCACTACACCGGAACATATATTAGATTAAACTATGAAAGTGGTACGTACATGTAAAACAAAAGAAAAGCTGTTAAATACAAGACAAAAGTTAAAAAAGAATATTCAAAGTAGGATCTTCATTTGAGGTGGCATAGAAGCCGAGTTGGAACCAGTAGCAGGGCCTTCAAATTAAGTGGAGTGGACGGTTGGATTAATGGCCCAAATAAGGATGGGGATCAAGCAACATGGGTGGAGCAACTGCATAAAGTTCAACAGTGGAGTCAAGCGGCATGAGCGAACCCCAAGTCCTGTAGCTCTTTAAGTGGATGAAGTCTAGATAGTTCTTGAGTTTTTTTTTTTTTTTTCCCTTGACATAGAGACTTCGATCTTGAGTTGAAGGAATGGAAATCCACAATAAAATTCACCTATTGGAAATTTAAGCCGTTCAAAATGAATGCCTTCACCGTTTATGGGATGTCCAAAAATTTAATTCTAACCAATTCCTTTTGGGAAAAAAATTTGGGAACATCACATAAACGGTGACGACATTCAATTTTTTAGTAGCTCGGAATTTAATAGGCAGGCCCCATTGTAGAGTTTCACTTCTTTAGCTCCAGTTTGTTTGTAGTGTCGAGTAAAATGAGAAAATTGAACGTCAAATCAAGAGAAAAATAAAGTTGAGGGAGTTGGGAGTAAAAACACATTATTGTTACTTTCTTGCTTTTTAAGAATAATTTTTTGTCATTTTGTGCATTTTAAAAGTACTTCTTTCTGTGGTTTTGTGCAACTAAAAGTACTTATTATTTTTTTATTTATCATTTTATGCTTCTAATCCAAACTCCTTCAACTTTTTTGCCTTGAAGTAAAAGCAAAAAAGTCAGTTTTGCCAATTTTCTTTCATTTTACTCCACCCCACAAACAAAGTGAGAAGTCAAAAAAGTAGAAAATTTAAGACAGAGGTAGCTGGGCCAAATACTTGGCACAAGTTCACTTCAGAGTTTTCACACTCAACCCAATTCAACCGAAAAACTTAGAAAAGGGATTTTCTCGTGAGGGCCTGCCGTGTAGGACTTTTGGCTCGTCCCTGCAATGTTCCGGGTAATTGCAATAGATAAAAGAAATCAAGCTACCTCCGTCCACTTGCGTCGGCAGCAGCAGCCCCACTGCACTTTGTTACTGGCTTCCCTTCTTGATAAATCTGTGCGTTTGGAAATTTCCCCACTTGGTCGATTTCCCTTCTAGCCTTCCACATTGGAGTTTCTCACACACGCGGATAACCAATTATAAATGAGGCTTCAAACCAACTGAGGCACTAAGTCTAAAGCCTCAAAGAAAAAAAAAAAAAACCATGAAGCCACATCCACCCAATCTCTCACCCCAGCCACCCCCAACACAAGCTCGAGAGATGGCTAACCGGGAACATAATCAAGTGCGACAGGTGCATGAAGGATGACATAGGCCATGTATACACATGCCATCCGTTCGACTTCGACCTTCATAAAATTTGTGCCTACGTCCTCTTACCCTAAAGCCTTCCTTTATGAGAAATACGAGTTCCTCTTCCACAGCAAGCCCCCGGCAACGTCGAGAGGAAATGTGACGCATGCCTCAAAGACGTTCGTGGGTTTGTGTTTCACTGCAAGGGTTGTGAGATCAAATCTACAATGGAGATGAATTTGATGGTTGTGAGATCAAATCCCATAATAGGATTTCCATCATATACCATTGTTTTCAAGGTGACACAACTGGAAGAGGCTACTGAACATACAAACAACTACAACATCTTTAAAAAAATATAATAAAATCTCATAATGCCGTTGAATCTTACAATCTTGTTGATGTCTTCGATGAAGTCCTCATCTACTGCGCAACAGATTCGACACCTACGCACAAAACACAACAAAAAATACAATCAAGAATCATGATGAGAAACCCATGTAGAAAACAGCGGCAAAGAGAAGATGGTATCCTTCTTCACGGCAATGCAAAATCTAATCAAAATAAGAGCAATATTTTTTAAATCAAACTCACATGGAAATCAGTTAGAGAGAATGGGAGTTTTTTCACCTTGACAGTCAGAGCAAGGACAGAGATCAAGAGGAGTGTAAGACCCCGACCCCTAATTCTTTTGTTTAGTGTTGTTTTAATCGTAGTTTAACTTTTTAAGCGAGATTAGAGTTGGTTTGACTTTATTTTTGAGTTTGACTAGATTTTTCATAACCTTGGAGGGTTTTGAGGACCGTTGACTTTAGTTTGACCCGGCTGTGTAAAATACATTTTTGAGATAAATTACTCTTGATTTCTAAAAATCCCAAATTCTATTTATTTTGATTCATTTTATGTTATAAACAACTTTCATTTTTTGACCATTTTGATTTAATGCTCAGAAATTGCGTTTTTCGAGAAAAAGAGGCAAAATGACATTTTCACTAAA
The DNA here is from genome assembly GCA_012931725.1 of Litsea cubeba. Classification (NCBI taxonomy): domain Eukaryota; kingdom Viridiplantae; phylum Streptophyta; class Magnoliopsida; order Laurales; family Lauraceae; genus Litsea; species Litsea cubeba. The sequence goes on along the minus strand of CM022955.1, from coordinate 14,865,242 downwards.
TTTGTCGTTAAATTTTGAAAATCTCATAAATTAGGGAAATGTACTTTTTGGATAGTAGATATTTCGACGAACAAAATTGTCTTCTTCATCATCTTCATTCGAGACACACAAATGCCCTTTTTAGCCACTTGAACCTTGGGGCCCATTGGGACCACTTGCCCACTTTATAAAAGCCCAGCTGGACTCTTCTTCTCCCATTCGTTTTCCTGCAACTTTTGGCTGAGGGAGAGGGCTTCTTCTTTTCCCTTCTAGCCCTCACTCTCTCTCCTCTTGCAAGCTTCCTTCTTGAGTGCCAAGTGAAGGATTGATCTCACTTTCTTCTTCCTCATCTCTCAAGCATTCCAAGGACCCCATTTTCAAGAACATTGGGCTGGGACAACTCTCCTCTTCAAGCTTTTCTTCCTTGTTTGAGCTTCAAAAGGTTAGCAATGGTTTCCCTTTCTTAAAAATCTTGTCTTCCTAAGTCTTTGGAATGTTTTCTTCTTATATACAAAGAGATTTCATTGAGGCTTGCAAATGATTGATTTTCTAGGGTTTTCTCTTGGTTTATTTTGGGGCTTTTGTAGATGGAAGACATTGGACCCTAGAGAGTTGTGTTTGGAGTGATTTTGTGAATCTCTTGACCAAGGCAAGTAAATAATTCAGCTAATATGATGTTTAATGCTTAATGTAAAGGATTTCATGAAATTTCCATTTTTATGTTATGTTTTCTTAATGTTTATATGATTATCCTTGAAGTGTTTTGAGCAATGGGTTATGCTTAATCTTCTCAAGTCATTGTCTTATAATAAATCTTGGATTGTGTTTCTTATCTAATCCTCTTATAATTTGTTATCTACATTCCAAGATTTTAGTGGTTTGATGAATGAAATGATTATGTTTATAATTGAATCTTTGAATGAATTGGAATGATTAGTGAGGTATATGGATTAGTGGATTGGAGATTGGTTAAACCAAATGGAGGATTAAAATTTGTAAACAAGGAAAAATGGGAATGAAAGAATGGAGAAGGAAGGAATGGAAATCAAGAAAAAGGAAGAAAGAGTGCAGAAAATGCACTAATTTCGGGCCAAAACAGCAACTGGGTCGCTCGAGCGAGCCCATGGGCCGCTCGAGCGGGCCAGCTTTTGGAAGGGGTCCGCTCCACCTCCGCTTGAGCGGGCCTGGGCTGTTTCAGGCCCAGTTTTTGGGTTGTTTCAAACCCTGATTTTAGTGCTGTATCCAGGCCTGTTTTAGGCTATTTCCAGCCCACTTCTCCTTCTAGTTTGAAGTCTATTGAGCCCAATAAACTCATGGAAGTTTGGGAATAAATATATTGAATTAGAGTATTCTTGAATTGTGCAAGTTAAATGGAAAAAATGAAAGTATTGATTGATGTAGTATCACCCGGGGTTTTGTTTCAAGCCTTTATATACACTTTATCTCCTAAATTGTCAGAAATCTTCGGTGGTATCAAACTTTGCACTTGTTAACGACATTAGGAGATTAAGTGTGTATCGAGGCGACCGTGGGTAAGCCATTGAATCATTATACATCACTTCATTCCAAGTTAGTGAAATTTTATGATTTCTTCTTTAATTCGAATTGTAATAGGTTTGAGTGGTTCACTATGTTTGAAAGAATGAATTGTACGATTTTCCTACAAATTATATCGAAATGTATTTGAGTGATACGTTATGGAATTTCGTATGATTCTCTACTAATTGATTTGAAATGTATTCTAGTGGTTCGCCACGTTTTGAAAGTATCGTTTATATGCTTTCTACAAATTGATTTAAAATGTATTTAAGTGGTTTGCCACGGATATTTGTATCTTTTCAACAAATCGAATGAATATTGATTTGAGAGGGTTTTTCCCACGTTTCAAAAGGGTCTATTGTATGAATTTTATACAAAGTGATTTGAAGTGCATTTGAGTGGTTCGCCACGTTTGATCATCGATAAAACTACTCGTTTGAGAGAGTGATATTGTCAGTGTGCTAAATGCCCAGGGTAGTTGCTTTTATCGATGAAAATGTATCTAAGTGATTTGATTGTATTGATTTGGTTTCCATTCGGCACCACTAGGCTTGGGTTCCTCTTCGGGCTAATCACCAGGCTTGGGATCCTTATATTGTTTGCCAACTGCAGTTATGAGTACGAGTACTTTTGTTGCTTCGGTGACAGGTACGAGTACTCTTGTCACATCGGTGATGAGGTACGTTTCTGAGTGAGTGCTCTTGTTACTTCGGTAATAGGAGAATTTAGCATATGTGGCTGCCAATGCTTTTATCGAACACCATTGATTTATTTGACCATCATTGATTTACTCGATTGTTAATGTTTTATTCGATCGCCACTGAATTATTCAATTACTATTGATTTATTTATTTACCATTGATTTATTCACTCTGTCATATCTCTTCATATTGCTAATGATTTAGAAAGTGCTTTCTCTACCCCATTGATTTATTTATGTTTTAAACCTTAAAAGTATCAAGAATGATTTTCTATATCGTTTTATAAATGTTTATCATCATGTTACCTGTTTATTTGCTTGCCAGACCGTCGTGTCTGACCCCTTTTGTTTGGTGCCAGGACTTATCTCTTTGCCTTTTTAGGTGACTTGAATGAGGAGGCGGTCGAGCCATCGGTTGGACGCGAGAGGCTGCCCATTGATGTCATTTAGATGTCAAGATGGCACCGGAGTTCGTAACATAATTGGGGTAGTGATTTATTTAGTTAGTTTTTGTTTGCATGGCTTTTATTAGCCTTTTTCTTGGGATATTTAATGAAAATACTTTGTGTATTGTAACTTGAACATATGTGGGAAAGAAAATGCCCTGTTACTGTCAGCTCAATGTTTTATGATTCATGATTTATACCAGTCTGCTTAATTGATGACCTTATGCTAGTGGTTGAGTGCGACACGGAATCCGATGGCCACGGGCTCCGGATCCCAACGCCATACAAGCTTCCGCGAAACATTCGGATTGTGTGGAAATGTGTGAACCTCATCCACGCGGATCTTGGGAAAAGCAAAAAATTTAATTAATTCCAAAATTTCGCACCCCGAGATCGGATCGCTGCAGGGTCCCGATTTCAGGGTATGACAAGGAGTTTCCACAGATTAAGAGAGAAGGGAGGGCAGGACTTTTGCAGGGTTTCTGCCTCATACAGAGAAGGATTTTTCAGGTTCTAGGAGATAACAAAGTTGAAGTGGCGCCGGAGGAAATCCCAGGTCGATGACAAATTTTCTGTTGCAGCCAGTGGGATCGATCAAGAACGGTGATGTCGGTCGGGTTTCTGGAGGTGATGGCAGTATCAGTAATGTGCCTAGATTGAATGAAAACTCTCTTCAAAAGAAAAAAAAAGAAACAAAACTCAAACAGGAAATCTATAAAGCCCTAAAAAATCAAATACCTGGGAGACGCTGGAGAGACAAAGACAGAGGAGGTGGGACACCAAGAGAGATGACGAGGGAGACGAGAGAGACGAAGAGGTCTTCTGAGGTTGCAGGGATCGGCCTCAGGTGATGGGGATAGAGGAGAGACCGAGGTGGGCGATGGAGATGTCTGATGCGCAGGGGAGGCTGTGAGATGGGTCGGTAATGGATAGACAGGCGTGGAGAGGGTGAGGCGTGAGAGAGGAATGGTGACGGAGAGGTCTGTGTAGGGAGGAAGAAGATGGAGATGGAGATGGGGGGGCTGCTGGGCAGGTCTGTGTAGGTGATGAGAGGGATCGTGAGATGGAGATGATGAGAGGGATAGGGGGATGAGGTCGCCTTAGAGATGGAGGAGAGGGGGGTTCTGTGCCTGGGAGAGGAGATGACTTGCTTGGGAGTGGGAGTGGGAGTGGGAGTGGGAGAGGGAGATGAGGGATGGAGGCGAGAGACGAGAAATACAAAGGGAAAATAGATGCGCAGAAGGAGATTGGGAAAAAACATTGGCAGAACAAAAAAAAAAAAGGCGCGATCGCTTTTGCGGGTGAAATTTGCGGTAAAAGATTGACATTTGCCGGCAAAAAAAATAAAACTTCGGAAAAACATTGACTTTTGCAGGTGAAAAAAATAAAATGCCCGGAAAACATTGACCTTTGTCGGCGAAGAAACAAAACGTCGGGAAAACGTTGACCTTTACCAGCGAAAAAAATAAACGCTGGGAAAAATCGAACATTTGTCGATGAGAATCTATTGCCGGGAAAACCTTATCTTTTTCCGGCAAAAAAAGCTTTTTCTCTGGTAAAAGTTATACTTTCCCCGGCGTTTAATGATTGCGCCGGAAAAATAAAGCCAAAAAAAGTACAAATTGTTGTAGTGGTGGCACCCAGTTTGTGCCCAGCTCCCATTATTGGTGCATGACGGAAACATAGAACTTGGCCTGCATAAGAAGAAGCCGACGCGGCCTTGCTATAGGTGCCAAAAGAAGGGACCTGGTCGATCTTACAAGTCCGACTGCAAGAATTACAACCTTCATGTAGGGTGTGCAAAAAAAGATGCTGATAAAGACATGGAATGACAGAGTTTAGAAAATGGATGAGAACAAGGTGAGGGATCAAGCAGGGCCGGTTCAAGACAATTCGAGGCCTAAAGCGACAATCCTAAATGATGCATTTTCTATGTTTTAATATTATTATAATTATTTTATTTAAAAAATTATTTTTCTTGCTTTTTTGTGATGTAAAATTATTAAATAAGTTTTTATATTCAAGTTTTGCTAATCTATCTTAAGTCCACCTCCAAAACCCACATGAAAGCTTTGGACCCATCCCCAAAACTCACATGAAAATGTTGGGTCACAAAATCCAACTACCTATCTGGCTCACATGAGAAAGGCTTGTAAAGCAAATTCATGACCGAATGTATGGTTGAGATTTGTTACACATGGACTACTAGAAATATAATGATGTGCTAAAATCAATTGGACTCCTAGCAATAATAATATAAGGGGTAGATTTAGAAATATAATAGGGCATAAATGACATTTAAGGCCCCATAAAAATTGACCTTCTTAAGAGAGAGTTATTATGGGGCCTTATAAATTTGGGAGAAAAAAAATGGATGCAAGTTGACAAATTTAATTTTTTGGAATTTTGAAAGATGCCAGCTGCATGCTATTATGGGGCCTTTTTTTGGGGCCTAAAGCAAAGGCTTTACTGGCCTTATGCTAGAGCCGGCTCAGTGAGGGAGATACAAAGGTGGATTCCGAAAGTAGAAGATTTTTCTTAAAATGCGTGTCCCGTGACTCAAACACCCGACCTACTATACTAGACTCTAATACCTCTTGTAAGATCTTACATCCCCATTGAGCTACCACTCATCCCAAAACCAATTGGAGATAAAAAAAACGGCACAAGAATAGTTTTATGGTGAGGGCGATGGCTCGACCACAATTATGATCGCTCATGAGTAAGGGTGGACGTTAGACCTCAACAATTTAGCTCTAGGCACCATTAAAATCTTAAAAGATGCTACCAATTATCAATAGACCAACCTAAGACAATTCTCTTGATTGCGTCTCACTCAGGCTCGATCTTCATTTTGGACACAGCAAACCACTACATCTTTCTGATTTTGATCCAAGCCAATCAAGCACAAGCACTTTCACTAAATATACACTTTCCATAATCTAACTTTATTCGTACGTGTATATCACACCATTGAATCGGTAAAAGTGGGACTTGGATCAATACCAACGAGTGTGGAACCCAATGGTCAAGCCCAGTAGATAAGTTCATCATAAGCCATCTACCAAATTCAGATCCATTAGACTCAGCAACCTGCAAAGATGATCACAATTCACAACCCATCCCCTGGTTGATCTTATTACGTACTCTGACCGTCCATTTCCTTGAACTTACATCAAATGACTAACCAACCAGGACGATGATTTTTCATAGATCCAGGTTCATCGTATCTGATGGGGCCCACTGATCCCAGAATGACATGCAACCATGTTTTCATTACTACAGATTGTGCACCAGCTGCATTTATGCATTAGTGTTCCAACCATCCACCCGTAGCTACTTTTGGACCAATCACAATAACATGGCAATCCACATGATGAACGGATCAGATGTTAGCATAGCCACTTGTTAATGACACCCACCCATTAAACGAAAGACCATAGCCATCAGTGCTCATGCCAGAAAGGCCATCACCGAAGCAGATAACAGGGTTGATCAAGGAGCATCAACATGTGCATGGTATTTTTGCTGACACGCGGCATGTTTTTTTTTATTTTTATTTTTATGAAGACTGGCCCTAGGTATGTACTTATAGAAATCATAATAAGACTAGCTTGTGACAAGCTGAGCACATAGGGGGTATAAAGGTATGCAAATGGGTGGACTAGGACCAAACTTTTGAGCCAATGATCGAGCTGGGTTCAAGCTCATTTATTAGGCCTGATACCTAAATGGGCTATTCTTAAACAAGTTCCAGTGTTCACTAATCAATATTGAAGAATGGAAACCAATCACAACTAACCTAGGTAGATGGCATAAGGCTTTGAATATAATGATGATGATGTCAATGATGAGCACCAATAATCCAGCTGCCGTTTTACATTATTATTATTATCATGAAGTACAAAGAGATAGAAAACTTTAACCCAAGGAAAAACCAAACCAGTATGATCATTGATAACATGAATATATGATCATACTCATATTTATAAAGGCAAGTCCCATTTCATCCACAGCCAGGGCCAATACCAGGACCCCCATAATAGAAATAGGCACCAGGATCTGGGTCGCTCTTCTGTACATCCTTGATATTGTAGCATTCACTCCTGGTGGCTTCGGCTTTAGCCCAAGTAGGAGCCCAGGTTGAATGGTTAGTATCCCTGACCAATATTTTTGAAAACACAGCTGCTTTGCCTTGTCCTTCTTCAGCAAAATGACCACTTCCCATTTCGGTGCTAGTGTGGTGCCCTCCTGCTCCAGTATTCAAGATTTGCCCCGTCCATTCCACGAAAGTGGCTGCGCGAAAATCTGGAAACAATGCCCTGGGCCAATATCCCACTACTTTGCCATTATACGATAGCCACCATTTGTCCCCTGCATCAGCATCCTGTGGAATGATCAATAAAAAGGTCAGACAATACGTTTCAATGGATGAAATACATGTTGAGCCTTCAATGATGTGAAGTTTGAAGTTAATGGATATGAACCCGAAAGATATCGATGAAGGATCTGATGATGCCAAAATGTGATTCGGACAACACCGGTCGAGTAATGAATAATTAATGCAATAATAAAAGAAGAGAGAGATTATAGTGGTTCGGTCAATATGACCTACGTCCACTTTGGAAAAGGTAGCTTTGTATTGAGAGTCCCAAAGGATTATAATGTGATAATTCGTGTAGAAGATAGAATTTTTCCTCTCCCCCAAGTGACGATGGGGTCTTCTATTTATAACCCTCCCCTAACAGATGGGGAGGACCTTCTGCCATCGCTCACAAGGAGCCTCGAACTGCCCCCGATAGACGAGGCAGTTAATATCCTCAGTTGGACTCGGAGAGAACAGGTTGAGGATGACTTTTTCCGCAGCGACGTGTTAACCTTGACGTGGCCAAAGTATTTGGATCTGGACCCGGACCTGAACGGATCAATCGGGCCTCCACTGATTTGGACCTTGGCTCATTGGGCTATTCTGACCTGACTCGTCCTCATGGGTTGGGTCATTTGGGCCTGACTCATCAGAATCTATAGCTTAAAACTCAATGGACTAGATTTGGACTTGAATATTATTAGTAGTAACAGTAATGATAGCTTTTTATACTATATTTTCATGATATAATTGAATTGAGGTTGACCTTGCTGCAGTCCTCCATTTAGGACCGGGACCCTCCCTAACCTGAACAGTCTCAATGGAGTATTTTAGTTTCTTAGTAGAAGGCAAAAATGAAGTTCATTAAAAGAGGGAAGATTCAAGAACTTAGAGAAGAGAGAACCACACTAAAAAAATATGAGCAAGTAAAAGAAAGTGCCAAATTATAAGAGATAATCATAGGAAGAGGGAAAAAAATGAAGATCAATAGTACAAAATGAGTCATCTATGCGTGGGAGAAGGCATTTTAATTCAGCTTTTTTTATAAGACTAGGAGTACTAGACCATGGGTGGAAGGGGGGATGGCCCTTGAAATTTTGGAAACCCCTTGCAGTTATGGGAAACTTATACCAATTTTTACATATGGGCCCCCAAAATATTTTTGAGAGTGGCTATCTACACACTACATTTTCCTATTTACCCACTGCATTTAAAAAAAAATTCCTAAACTACCCCTATTCCTCTCCATCCTTCTCTCTTCCTCTCCCTTCTCCGGCGACCCTGCTCAGGCGAGCCGCCGACCCATCTCCCTCTCTTCCTCTCTTGCTCCAGCATCCCCAGCCGCCCTCATCCTCATCCCCAGCCCACCCCCAGACCTCCCCCTCCCTCTGGTCTCTCTCTTTCTCCCCCTCTCCCCGGCAGCCCCCACCCGCCCTCATCCCCAGCCCAACCCAGCCCTCCCCCCACCATCCCCTCTGCCCACACCCACCACCCTCTCTCCCATCCTCCCTCTCCCTCTCTCTGGTCTCTCTCTTTTAACTGGCTTGGCGACGAAGGGGAGGGGTCGAGTGGGCTCGACGACTTAGGCGGACCGGAGATCAAGCACCTGGCTCGGAGACAAAGGGGAGGGGTCGTAGCGGCGGGCGGCGGCGGGAAAGAGAGCAGAGAGATGGAGAAAGAGAGGGAAAGAGAAGGAGAGGTACTGGGCGGCGAGGAGCTGTGGGCGGGAGCGAAGGAGGAGAGGGAGGATGGGAGAGCGGGAGAAAGAGAGAGACCAGAGAGAGGGAGAGGGAGGATGGGAGAGAGGGTGGTGGGTGTGGGCAGAGGGTATGGTGGGGTGGGTGGGGGGGGGGGGGGCTGGGTTGGGTTGGGAATGAGGGCGGGTGGGGGCTTTCCGGGAAGAGGGGGAGAAAGAGAGAGACCAGAGGGCAGGGGGTGGGCTGGGGGTTGCCGGGGAGGGGGAGAAAGAGAGAGACCAGAGGGAGGGGGGGTCTGGGGGTGGGCTGGGGATGGGGATAAGGGCGGCTGGGGCTGCCGGAGCAGGAGAGGAAGAGAGGGAGATGGGTCAGCGGCTCGCCGAAGCAGGGTCGCCGGAGAAGGGAGAGGAAGAGAGAGGGATGGAGAGGAATAGGGATAGTTTAGAAAAAAATTTAATGCAGTGGGTAGAGAGGAAAATTAAGTGTGTAGGTAGCAGCTCTCAATGTTTTTTTATAGTGCCCCCAAAGAAATTTTTTCGGGTTCTATCACTGGACTAGGCCTATTATCAACAAACATTTTGAGAAATGTTTTTTTCCTCTTTTCACAAAGGCCCCCAAATTGCATGCAAGATAATAAGAATGATGAACCTACATACAATTGAGGCTTGTGACTACTATTGCATGTGAATGGAGCCCGAACATCAGTAGTAGCAGTGAAAGAATTTCCAAGACAAGACATTGGCTATTGTTGTAATCCATTCCCATATATGAGATGCTTGGGAAGAATGAAAGAAGCGGTGAAGCATAGTTGGAGTGACAGGGTTAGGTCTTGAATTGTGTTGAATAAAATCATTAGAACAATAAATTTACTTTTTCATCAAGTACTAAGTGGTAGTTTCTCTCTTTCTCGTCTCTCTTTCGACCTTTCTCTCTTTCTCACCTCTTCTTCGATCCAACAATTCAGTTCAGTGTAAACCCCATGAATTCCGGTGACATATGTAGAGAGGGAGGAGGTGGGGTGGGGGGCGGTTAGATAGTTTTAGATGATGGCAAAATTGATCGGGTGGGCCCCATGGAAAGTCCCACACGGTGTAAGACGTCTACACCTGAACACGGGTTTACATATACACACACAAATGGTGGGGCCCTATGATCAATCCGAATCCGAATGGACAATCCAAACCTCCACACCCAATATCATGTAATGGTATCTATTAGGTTTACGTCGTTCGGAATGACTGGACTGTTAGATCGAGCATGTTGACTTGGAAGTATTAAACTTGTGGGCATCAAGTCAAGGGATTGGGAACATTGGATTGACTTGGATTTTAATATTTCTGGTGGTCCCACCTGGGTCTTTCAATCCCCACTTGAAGAGCAAGACATATATATGCCCCACTTACATATTTCATGAAATTTAATCCGACAATGAATATAATTCAAACTAGAATCAAATTAGTGTGAGTGCTAACTCATGGGGCTTTATTGAGTGTGACGGGGTTGAATTTATCATAGGGGGTTCCATGTCGTGGCAAAAAAAGTTTCCACTCGCGAAATCCACTAGAGATGTTGTTGACAAGGTATATGAGGAGTAATTATGTAAGTTTAATCCTACTAATAACGTTTGTGAGCTCAAGGTATACACAAGTACTTTTAGGCACCTTTTGAAAAAGCTAAGTTATAAAAAACATAAAATGCATCCACTCTTTTTTATTAATATAATATGCATCAAAGTTTCAATTTGACCATAGCTATTGGATTAGGAACTATAGCTTACCTGGTGTATTTCAATATCTGCATAATACTGCAAAGAATTATATTCTGAGACAGGAGATATAGTACCACCGAGGAGTATGCTGTTATCAATTTGAACAAAAGCCGGACAATTAAGATCGAAGCACCCTGTTTTCTTAGCTCCATCATTCTGTATAAGATTGGAAAACATACATTTAATGAGCATTTTGCATCAATTAAGGTGAAAAATATTTCTCTACACATCCTGCGTGCACGGTCAAACCATGCACACTGACTACGTACTGGGGCCCCACAGATCATGAAACATGGGAGATGGAAAAGACCCACTTATAATGGAGCCTTTATATATGCTTGAACATGGAGAATCAAACGATACAGGTCCTAACTCATATCAATCTGATTTTTCAATGAGATAATTGATGTAAGTGATGCCATATAACATGTGCATATTAACACATATAGGGCTTTACTTGAGGTCATTTTATACATGTGTGATTACTTTTTTATTAGAATAATATAATTATATGATTCAGGTTTTTTTTTTTTTTTTAAATACTACATTATTTAATTATAATATGCTAAAAGCCCTTTTTTAAATATTATATCAGAAGAGGCTCTCATTGTTACTGCTTTCATTTTTCTCCTACACATATATACACTGCGCATTAGTGATGAGCTTCATCACATAGGACCCAATGAAATTCTTGGGGTTTTGCTTTTGGTGATTGACATGGATGCGTGCTCCCACGTGAGCACTTGCACTAGAGAAACGTATGATCAGGTGCATTTGGACAAAGATTCTCCATGTATAATGGTTGTCCTAATGGAGAACAGATTAAGAAGATATATGTATTGTACTTGTACAAGTTTCCAGTGATAACAAAGAAGAGATGAAAATGAACATGGCCATTACTTACCGTCCAATATATGCTGAGCCGAGTAGCATTGTCTCCGTATTGTTCCTCACAGATCTAAAAATTTCAGTTCGAAGATTAGACTAAAAGACAAGTAGGTATAATTATATATCAACCACAGAGCTAAGCCCTATATATACAAATGATGATGATGATCCTAGCCATAAGATGGCATGTGGTTACGGTGAAAGTAAAACTATAAATTTCCAACTAGGTATAGAGAAAACAAAGAGAACCCCAAAAGTTCAGAAAATCATGCAAAGTAGAAATCCACATTATTTTACTCTTAATTGTTTCCATGGGAGAAAACTGTTGGTTGAGAGAGTGTCCAATGGTTTGAAATTGGGAAAATTATAATTTCAATGTAAGTGGGTTTTTTTTTGTTATTTTTTTATTTTTTTTATTTTTTGGGTTACAAGAATCCATAGAAATTGGATACATAGAAATTCATGATTAAATGAGCTTCATCTTCAAAATTATATTTAGAGAGGTGAGCATAAAAGGATATGGGTTAGGAAATGTAGATCAGACCTTGACATTTCTAGGAAATGAATTACTATAGTGTTGGCTTGGTATTTATGTTCCATCTAGCTTGCTTGACTCTATTTTCCTAAGAAGAAAGGTTATTTGATGCTCATTTTTGAATATTTACCTTTGACCTTTATTTCTAAGTACTTAGGACATCAATTCCTATATATTTTATGCAAACCAACAAGCTATATATATTTTTAATTTAGTGTATTATACATATTTATCATTAAGTTTAACATAAGTATCATAAAATATTGGAAATTGAACCCCATTTGACATTAATGCATAATGCCCAACTTTTTTCTTAGGTATCCCAGCCTTGGGGGTTGGGACCCAACATAGCCCATACAAGTGGGATGAGAAAGTCAACAATGTGGCAAGAGAAGTCCACACAAGTGGGTAAGGATGTAAATGGGTTAGTTCTAGGCCGGAACAAAACAAAGACCGAATCTGGACCAAAACTATTTCTAAATGATTATTCCGGTTCTGACCTAAGAATATGTTTTGTCGGTTCTAGACCCGATTCCGATAAGAAAATCATGATCCGATTTCGAAAGTGTGTAAGACCAAAGGAATGAGATCATTTTGAATTCTTTTCATTTTTTTTTTTTTTTACTTTTGCTAAAATAAAAGATATCATTCAAGTTATAACAGGTTGGTGAAATTTCAATTTCATGGGCCGACCTGGCAAGGCCCAGGCACACCTGGGCCGACCTCCAGACGTGCCAACACGCCCCGTTTTACATGCCTAGTCTAGACCTATAGATGTCTATTGTGGCCCAGCCCTGGTCCTAACAGGCTCAACTCATAAAATCTATTTCCTTTGGTATGTGTCAGGAGTATTATATCATTTAGCATTTCTTCTATTTTAATATTTCGATTCTTGATAGTGTTAAGTCAATTGAATATAAAGAAATGGAAAGAAGATTCATGTGTCAAAGGAACTTTCCACCTTTCGTTTGAAGAGCCATATATAGTTAAAGATCTTTATATATTTTTAGGAATCTTTGGTGCTCTTCAATGATCTACATATTCTGCTCTCTTTTAGGTACATCTTAAAAGTAATTAATTGTGCTAGCTTGAAGATGCCTATGATTGAGCAATCAATTCTTCTAGGTCATGGATGCAGACCTTGTTTCCTTAATCTCATATGTGTGAGTTGTGTCTTTGTCTCCTTACCTTACTAGTAAGGAGTGGCAGTTTTCATTGGGAGGTATTGGCTTTGAACCCGGCCTTCTCCCTCTTTGCATCAGTGAGGTTTAATTGCCTCACATATATGTGTGCGTTGTGTTTATTCTCCACACATGTGTGAGTTCCCATCACCTTAAATTTGTAAGTTATGTTTATGTCTCCTCTCATGTGTTTGTTTCCTTCATCTCGCATGTGTGAATTGTGTATCTGTCTCCTCACATGTATCTCGCATGTGTGAATTGTATATCTGTCTCCTCGCATGTGTGAGTTGTGTCTATCTCTTCTCTCATGTGTGAGTTCCCATCATGTGAGTTACCAAAAAAGAGAGAGAGAGTGAGAAGTGAAGTCGTTACTTTTTGTAAAGTCTTACTCAAAGGAGCTAGGTTTTAGTAAAAATATAAAACACAAGGGCTTTCTGAAATTTAATGAAAATATAGGAGCCTTTTGTCAAAAAAAAAACTCATTATATAATATGGGAAAGTCAAGACGGCCCGAAATCCGTGCCCGGGCTGTGGCACGGATTCCGGGAGGGCCGTTGGATCCCAGCGCCAAGCTGGGATCCAACGACCCCCTGGAATCCGTGCCACAGCTCGGGCATGGATTTCGGGCAGGACTCATATAATATAGCTACGGATGCTACCCATTCTATGTAAAGTAGTGCAATGAGTTGTTCAATGATTTTTATTTGACTACCTTCAATCAAATGATTAGAAATGTCCAATATATTTGATCAGTGCCACAAGCGTAATCCATAAATCGCTCTTGTACTGGTTGGCCAATGTCACTTTACGTCGTGTCTGTGTGATCGAGGTTATGCTACCCCACCTATCCATCATGGGAGGAGCTATTGTCTTAACATCAACCAGATGTTTCTATAAAACAAATAAAAAATTATTGTCTTTTTTCTAGAGTGTGACCCTATTGAATTGATCGTGTGTAAAATATGTGCACATAATTAGTTGCATGACATAAAGCATGAAAGATGGTAGAATTCTCAGGACATATATATAAAGCATGAAAGATTGTGGTGGAAGTCCTACTTTCCATCCAGCGGTGATGTAGTCGTCATCATTCATTAGGATAAGTGCCGAGACGCTGAGCTCATTAGGGGCTACATGTACGTTCCACACATTTATGCTTGCAGAGGCTGATTCATATGGTCCCCTATCTTCATTCCAGTCCCATTCTATGAACGCAAAAGCAAACTGACACACAATACATGCATGTTAGATAGAGGGCAGCAGGAGGCATGAGTATTTAGCCCTTGCCATTGTTTGTAAGTTGTAACTGTGGTTGTTCTATGGTACTTTTGTGTTACAATTGCAACATTCTCAATACCACCTCATCTGGAAAATGTTGGGATATTTTCAACTTTAAGGTTTTTTTTGGAGGATAGTATTTTGCAAAGGTTCTGCAAATAATAAAATTCATTTATAATTCTTTTTAATAGTAAATTCAGTTATAATTAATGAAAAACTTGGAATTGGAAATAAATATAACTTGCTCTGTCTCAAGGCACAACCCTGTGAAGTCTACATAAACAGTCACAACCCAATGAAGGCTATGTAGATAGACCCTAAGCACTCTATCTATTTTATGGCATAGGCAGACTTGCCAGCAAGCCTCGTTCATACAATTTACTTTGGGAGGAACATTTATCTCTAGGGTCTATTTGTTTACATAGAATAAATAAAGAATCGAATTTATAGGAACTCATGGTTAAAAGAACTTTTATTGATGATTTTTAAAAAGGGGAGGGTTGAAGGATATGTCGTACAATTTATATTTCCTAAGATTTGAATTAATAGGGTCATGGTTGGATGTTCATTTTCCATATTCCATTGATTCTAGTTCTATTAATGAAATGATTACTTTATACTTATTGTTTTTTAGATATACACCCTATCTTCATTTTTTAACACCTTTTTTTGATGATGTTGGTATCACTGGGGTATTTGACCCTGCTAATCCCCCGGGTAGCACCCACTATTTATATCCACAAAAATGCACCAGGCAAGTCATGTAGCAGTTTTGAACAATGACGTGAAGAGCAAACCCACAACTTATGTCTTATTGGAATCCACCAACTCCAAGTGGGTCTTTGATTTTTGACCACCTGTGGCTTGAATTAATCCTATGCGTCTTAATAAGGATAACATGCGCATAGTGACTCATGCAATCATCTCCATAATATTCCAGGCAACCTAGTATGGTTAAATTACATTCTTTTTTCCTTCTTTTGGGTAAAGGTAACATTGAAGTCTAAGAAGATAAAGTACTTACTTCAATAAGACTTCTTGGATCTTTTTTATGATATTCCGTTGGATACTGAGCAGGTATGGAACGGAGCAAGTCTCTCTCTAACATCCTGCGAATGGGAACAGTTCCTTCGGGGCATGTTCCGCTCTTCTTCCATAGTTGTTGAGCTTGGAGAAACTGGGAGGAACTTTCCTTAGTTTTGCCTTCTACATAGTTGGGTATCATCTGTGGCAACATGGAATAGCACACACATTGCATCATCTCTCATGTTTTACTCTAATCGATCGTTCTATGAATAATAGAAGAAGTAAGCTAGACGAGATAACGAAGGCAATGAACCTGAATGGTGTGGTTTTTTAGCAAAGGATTATCCAAAGCAGGTTGCTTGTAAATATCAACACAATCTATGATATCCCCATCTTCACTCTGATGTAACAAAACAATAAGAAGACTCACAGAGTTAACAGTTTATATCATAATAGGTGCTGAAGAAGAAAAATATTATGCAGAGTTTGTATGCTTATGATGCATAGCATAGAAGATGAAATCAGTTAATCAAGTTCGGCCTTATCATGGATGGGCTCACCTGAAAATTGTTAGAAGCAAGCAATTCAAACCATTCTTTGAGTGGATCCTTGAGGGATGAAAATAGACCTAAAACTGAAGTCAGCCCATACAGTACTTCAAAGTCTATTTCCTTTTCCTGATAATTATTTTGGTGGATGGGCCAGATTGTTTGAATAGCATGATAATTTGCACATAGGCGCATTCATATGTTGGCCTACTAGCTAGGTAAAGGGTTCAGATCTTGTATGCCTACCTAAGGTTAGGGACGACGATGGATTGGGTCATGTGGACCTCAAGCATATCTCAGTCCCAGCCAAGCAAATTTAGTTACGGCGGCGGCTATAGTTTTGAAAATCAGAATCGTATCGTAAATCATTCATACCCATGAATTGAATCAAATCGAAAATCGTATGAATTATATTTTTCTAATAAAAATAAAAAATAATCACAAATTAAAAAGTAGTTATTCATAACTATCCTGTTTCCCATTTATAGCAGTTTAAATATAATGACAAATTAGTCTATCGTCCAATCATATCAAGAACATCATGACATATATTAATACATAATAAATGATGCGTAAATAGTTTAATAAGTTTAAGGTACCAATATATGTATATATATTTTTCTTATCTTTGAATTAAAATATAAAAGTAAGAATAAAGTCCAAAACAACAATCTTATACAGTAGGATATCTCTTAAAGTTATGAAAGTTTTCATGAAGAAAAAAAAAATATATATATATATATATAAGCACCATACGTACAATCAAATGCTTTAATTAAATGGCAAGAGGCTCTCCTAAGCTCAAGCTTAAGATAAGATTTCATATGCTCGCGCTTGTGGAGTCCACCCTTGATCCATCCAAATGGACCAAACACACGACCCCCCGGAAATGCACATGTCCACCAACTTTCGACCGGATTCAAATTTACTGAACCGTTGGATCGACCATATATCTATCCGAATGGACTATTGACCATTAAATTTTTGGGGCCAGATGAAGATGATAGAAATCATGATTATGGCTGATTTATTTGCAGAGAGGAGGGTCCTAGGGAGCACTTGAGATTCCCCCATCCTCATCCCATGTGGGTCCCCAAGTGGGGCCCACCATACACTTGAGCTTACCTTATCCTAAGCTTGAGCTTAGGAGAGCTTGCCCCTTAATTAAATGCATGTTCTTTATTTATCTCCGAAACCTCCTAAAGTTGTGAATATTCTTATGAGGTTTTTTTAACTAATAAATAACTTAAAAAAAATGTCAAAAGAAACAAAGAATAAAGAAAGAAAAAGGTAAAAGATTGTTCATATTAATTTAGTGGTTGTCGCTATTCATACTCAGCCGGATCATTTGAATCGTAAGATTCAATGAAATGAGTATTGAATTGTAAAATTCGGACCCGATTCATATATAAATGGTATATACAAATTATTATTTTTTAATATTTGGGATATGAATCGTATGATTCTGATAACTATGATGGAGGCTAATTATAGATCTTTGTGACAAACTTTAGACTGGAATAAGACAAATTCAAGTCCGGCTTTTACCAATACATGTATAACTCATGCCAACCTATTTAGTTCTCGATCGGGCCGGGGCAGAAAATAGGCCAAGGTAGAGAAGATAGAACAATATAAAAAAAAAAAAAGAAGAAGAAGAAGAAGAAAAAAGGGACACACCCCAAATGAGTAGGATTGAGGTCAGTCCATCAAAAATCAAATCAAGGGCACCTTCTACAATTAAGAGGGGAAAGATGATAGTAACCACAACCTTAATGGTCTTGACTGCAGGCTTATTGAGAAGCTTGAGCTGTTTCTTTATTTCCAATTTCTTCATGGGGCTAAGTCTACCATCCACAACTCCAAGGAGAAACACAATCAGAAGCATTAGAAATAGCATGATTCTTCCATGGTTTGTATTATCCATGTTGCAAGTTCCCCTGCAAGACACCAGAGAAGATGTTTTGATTTTAGAGAGCATCATTAAACATTCTTATTATCACTAACTAGCAAAACCCCGTGGATAACCACGAAATCACCAAATGCACAGACTGATATGAATTATTTTTAATAAATTTATTAATTAGTAAACTTGTGAGTCCTTTTTTTTCGTTGCTAATTTGATCTTTATGTTTTTTTCCAAATATTTTATTCTTTAGGTGAGGCATGAATTGATTAAGAAAGATCAAATGATCATAGATCTAACAAATCGACCTGATATATTTAAGTGGGACCAAGATGAATGGGGTCCATCATCTCTATTCTAACCGTTCATAAAATCATATGATGCGGGTTGGGACCCATTAATTGATTGATAAAGATCAAATAATCAAATGATCATAGACCTCTCAAATTGACCAAACTTAACATATTTAAGTGGGACCCCCAAGATGAATGGGGTCCACCATCTATATTCTAACCGCCCATAAAATCATATTATGCGGGATAGGACCCATGAATTGATTAAGAAAGATTAAAGGATCAAATGATCATATACCTAACAAATTGACCTAATATATTTAAGTGGGACCCAGATGAATGGGGTCCACCATCTTTATTCTAACCGTCCATAATATCAAATGTTGCGGGCCGGGACCCATTAATTGATTGATAAAGATCAAATGATGAAACGATCATAGACCTCTCAAATTGACCAAACCTAGCCTATTTAAGTGGGACCCCCAAGATTAATGGGGTCCACCATCTATATTCTAACCGTCCATAAAACCATATGATGCGAGCTGGGACCCATGAATTGCTTGATAAAGATCAAATGATCAAATGATCATAGACCTCACAAATTGACCAAACCTAACCTATTTAAGTAAAACCCCCCAAATGAATGGGGTCCACTATCTCTATTCTAACCGTCCATAAAACCATATTATGCGGGATGGGACCCATGAATTGATTAAGAAAGATCAAAGGATCAAATGATCGCAGACCTAACAAATTGACCAAATATTTTTAAGTGGGACCCAGATGAATGGGGTCCACCATCTTTATTCTAACCGTCCAAAAAATTAAATGATGCGGGTCGGGACCCATGAATTGATTGATAAAGATCAAATGATCATAGACCTCTCAAATTGACCAAACCTGACCTATTTAAGTGGGACCCCCAAGATTAAAAGGGTCTACCATTTATATTCTAACAATCCATGAAATAATCTGATGCGGGTTGGGACCCATGAATTGCTTGATAATGATCAAAGTATTAAATGATCATAGACCTCACAAATTGACAAAACCTAACCTATTTAAGTGGAACCCCCGGATGAATGGGGTCCACCATCTTTATTCTAACCGTCCATAAAATCATATTATGCGGGATGAGACCCATGAATTAATTAAAAAAAATCAAAGGATCAAATGATCATAGACCTAACAAATTGATCAAATATGTTTAAATGAGACCCAGATGAATGAGGTCCACCATCTCTATTCTAACGGTTCATAAAATCATATGATGCTGGCCGGGACCCATGAATTGATTGATAAAGTTCAAATGATTATACACCTCATAAATTGACCAAACCTAATTTATTTAAGTGGGACCCCAAAGTTGAATGGAGAACCATCTATATTCTAACCGTGCATAAAACCATATGATGCGAGCTGGGACCCATGAATTGCTTGATAAAGGTGAAATGATCAAATGATCATAGACCTCACAAATTGACCAAACCTAACTTATTTAAGTGAAACCCCCCAAATGAATGGGGTCCACCATCTCTATTTTAACTATCTCTATTCTAACCGTCCATAAAACCATATTATGCGGGATGGGACCCATGAATTGATTAAGAAATATCAAAGGATCAAATGATAATAGACCTAACAAATTGACCAAATATTTTTAAGTGGGACCCAGATGAATGGGGTCCACCATTTTTATTCTAACCGTCTATAAAATCAAATGATGCGGGCGGGGACCCATGAATTGATTGATAAAGATCAAATGATCATAGACCTCTCAAATTGACCAAACCTGACCTATTTAAGTGGGACCCCCAAGATGAATGGGGTCCACCATCTATATTCTAACCGTCCATGAAATAATCTGATGCGGGCTGGGACCCGTGAATTGCTTGATAATGATCAAAGTATTAAATGATCATAGACCTCATAAATTGACCAAACCTAACCTATTTAAGTGAAACCCCCCAGATGAATGGGGTCCACCATCTTTATTCTAACCTTCCATAAAACCATATTATGCGGGATGGGACCCATGAATTGATTTAAAAAGATCAAAGGATCAAATGATCGTAGACCTAACAAATTGATCAAATATGTTTAAGTGATACCCAGATGAATGGGGTCCATCATCTCTATTCTAACCGTCCATAAAATCATATGATGCAGGCCGGGACCCATGAATTGATTGATAAAGTTCAAATGATCATAGACCTCATAAATTGACCAAACCTAATTTATTTAAGCAGGACCCCAAAGATGAATGGAGTCCACCATCTATATTCTAACTGTTCATAAACCATATGATGCGGGCTGGGACCCATGAATTGCTTGATGAAGGTCAAAGGATCAAATGATCATAGACCTCACAAATTGACCAAACCAAACTTATTTAAGCGGAACCCCCCAGATGAATGGGGTCCATCAACTCTATTTTAACCATCTCTATTCTAACCGTCCATAAAATCATATTACGTGGGATGGGACCCATGAATTGATTAAGAAAGATCAAAGGATCAAATGATCATAGACCTAACAAATTGACCAAATATTTTTAAGTGTGACACAGATGAATGAGGTCCACCATCTCTATTCTAACCGTCCATAAAATCATATGATGCGGGCTGTGACCCATAAATTGATTGATAAAGATCAAATAATCATAGACCTCACAAATTAACCAAACTTAGCATATTTAAGTGTGACCATGATGAATGGGGTCCACCATCTCTATTCTAACCGTCCATAAAACCATAATGATAATAGACCTCACAAATTGATCAAACCTAACCTATTTAAGTGGAACCCCCAAGATGAATGGGGTCTACCATCTGTATTCTAACCGTTCATAAAACCATATGATGCGTGCTGGGACCCATGAATTGCTTAATAAATGTCAAAAGATCAAATGATCATAGACCCCACAAATTGACCAAACCAAACCTATTTAAGTGGAACCCCCAAGATGAATGGGTCCACCAACTCTATTTTAACCATCTCTATTCTAACCGTTCATAAAATCATATTATGTAGGATGGGACCCATGAATTGATTAAGAAAGATCAAAGGATCAAATGATCATAGACCTAACAAATTGACTAAATATTTTTAAGTGAGACCCAGATGAATGGGGTCCACCATCTTTATTCTAACCGTCCATAAAACCAAATGATACGGGCCAGGACCCATGAATTGATTGATATAAATTTAACACATCTGGTATGTTGGCTGGCCCGTTTGGGGTTTCTACTTGTAAAGTCAAGTGGAGTAAAGTCACCAACACATCACATCAAAAGCATTTTTTTTATCAAAACTCCATCCAACTTTTCCAACAAAAAGTCAAAAAGTAACCACATTTATTAACTAAAAAACAAAAAAACTCCATTTCCCATAACAAAAGTCAACAATATTCCATCCCAAATAACTAAAAACAAAATACTATCATATCCCACTACATATTTTATTCATACTTTTTATTTCACTTAACTCCTCTTGATTTTCAAAGTAAAATGCCAAATGGAGGGATCTCATGGAGAGATTTTAGACTTTTGAGTGGAAGATAATTCTTGATGGAGAGATTTTAGGTCTTTTGAGTGTGCAATAGATATAGAGATTTTAGGGATAAGGGCAACTCCGGAAATGACATTGCAAAAAATTTGAGGTTGCGCCACGTGTCTTTATGTGAGGAAGTGTATACATCCCTTTAGTAATATAGATATTTAATGGTTTCATATAGACTGTTAGTAACGTTTTTCAATTGTTTGTATCAGCCTATTATCGTTGTACCACAAGGAATGCGAGCATGAGAACACTATTTTTTAAATTTTAGGGGCCTGAACTAAGTTCATTAAAAATTATTTAGAGCGGCGTGGACATTCTAAATAAAAGTATTAATATATGCTTCATATTCACAGATGCCCCCCCAATGATTAATCATGCCCCCTCACACTCACTAACTCATTATAAATTGGGATCAGACCCAATTTGAGACGCATTTGAATGATGCTCTTTCTCAGATTGGTCATGCAAAAATGTTAAAAACTGTTCATTTGACAAGTTGAAAGGCTCACATATAAAGTTTAGAATTTCAATCCAATATCCATTTTTTCCATATATGTAAAACCAACTAATCATTTGCCTGGGATTTAGGGTGATGGGTGAACAAAACTTCTTGAAGATTATGCATTATCACTGGACACAATATTTTTCAATTGAAGCCTTTATCCATCTGCATGCCGACATAATATTGGTTCCTACAGATATTTTAGTATGTTTTTGCCCTCTTTCTTAAAGATATAATTTTACTATTATTAAAACAATGAAAAAAGATCAAGGAATATTTATTACTAATTGAACTTAGGGTGTTTTTTATGTAAAAAATAGCAAACTCTAAGATAAAGGAGGTGAGAAAAGAGTTTGAATACAGTTTTAGTTTGGAAATGAAGTGATCACTCATATGTATGTACCAGTGATGGGCATAATTTTTATATACCAGGTAATATGATGATACCACTTAGGCTGAGTAAACAACGGATATAATAAAATATAAGTGGGTTATTTTGGTAATTTTACAGTAAAATAAAGATAAAGTAAAGCATTAAATTAAGAGAGAATAAAATATAAGTGGGTTATGATGGTATTTTATTTTTAGATATTTTGTATGGAATCTTTTTAACTTTTTGTATAGAAACTGGAATTTTATTTATCTTTTAATGGAGAAAGGATATTGCTTTTTTACTTTTTTTTTAAATAAGGAGGGAATTTTGAAAAAGTGTACTTCTGATGTGACCCCATGTCCGAAAAAAGGAGGCTTTACTTGACTTTTACTAAACTAGTAAAGTGCCAAACGGTATCATTTTTTTAAGGTAAGTGTCGGGATCTATATCTTATTCTTCAGTTGTAGCACTTTTGGTAAAATTAAAAGTCCTTGCAGTTGCAATAAATCAAACATACCCTAATGGGTCATTTGGTTTTTACGCACAGGATATGTAAATTAAATTTACATACATAGGTTTTGCATATGTAAAATCTACATATTATATATATTAAATCAGTAGTCCCTTTACAGGAGAGCGACACGTGGCGCTTTCTCTTGGGCTTACCCAATCTTTATCATAATTTTATCTCCTCCCAAATCCGATTCTTTCCATAAACTCACTCATGTTAATATTTATTCTTTCCCTAAATTCTCTCTTCATTTAATATTTTAAGGTAAGCAATTTTGTTATGAGTGTAGTAAGAACGTAACTTACCAAAAAAAAAAAAAAAACATTCTTACTCAAATGTCTTAATAACGTTAATCCTTAATTCAAATCTCTCAAGACTCATCCATTCCAAATATAATCATACTCAAGACTTTACCTTTTAAAATTAAAAACATCACAAAGAACTTTTTTTTTTCAAAATACTCCTCATTGGACCCAATGGGCGCGGTTGGGCCAACATCCCCGAAAGTTTTCTATAGCTTAGTGTTGTTAAATATTCTTATTCTTGACCACTGGCTAGCACTATATCATTATGGGCCCACCTAATCAGATCAAATCTTTTATCTTTCCCTTACTCTTTCCCTCATCTTGCTTCCTCTACAAATCTTCTTTTAATATATATTTTTTTTAAACGGGCCTCTCAAACTAGTAATATATATTAAAGCAGCAGCCCTGTTTGCGGGAGAGAGACACGTGACGCTCCCTCTTAGGGTTTGGTAGTGACATGTGGCACGCCGATCTCGTTCCATCATTCAAAATCTTTTGAGATATTTGATTATCCCTAAAGTCTCTCTTTTACATACTACAATTGGCCATTTTGGATTATTGTATTATAATCCAAATGGGAAACAAATTCTAATCCATTGAATTAAAAATATTGGTATTGTCACGATATGTGAAACATGGTAAATATACTATCTGAATATTCATATTAGCTGATATGGCATGATCAAAGGACCATACATATTCATCTGGCCTAATAATTATGACAGTGATATAGAAAAGAAGTAATTCCAAATATATTCACACCCAATACTTTACTTCTGAAAATTAATAACATCCCAAAGATTTTTTTTTTTCAAGACACTCCTCATTAGGCCCATTAAAAACATCTAATCCCACTTCTAAAAGATATCCAAAGCAATTAAAATAATTGCATCATTTTTTATGAATCCAAATCAAATCTCACTCCATAAAAATTAGCCCACTTAAATACAATAACTTGGTGATACTATCTTAGAAAAAATAATTTTGATAAAGATTGGTATGTTCACATATTTCTACTTCTTAAAATCCATAAGAGATAAGATATGTATAAGACTTTATGCCTTGGGTTTATTACTTCTATGAGAATGTTGAGCAATTTATATTATAAACTGGAGGCCCATAGGGAGAAAACAAAAGAAAAATGTGATAGATTAATTACAATTTATGATGTATAAAAATAAGTTGGATAGATTCAAACGCAAACCAGTTTGATGAAAAGACCAATGAAAACCAACTTTTGGGGCCTTTGTAGATATATGTAATAGGCACATATTTACATATGTAAATGATTTTACTAGGGGTTGAGGTATGAGAATTTTTACATGAAAATAAGCCTTTTTATACATCTTTTTTTTTATGCATGTGATTTTTGTAATACATAAATTTCATCAAATAAAAGTTTACATGTGTATGTTTTTCACATGAGTAATAATTACAAATATAAAATGTTGCAAAAAACCAGTCTGCAAGGATAAATTCTTGGGAGCATTCTCAATGGAAAATAAATCTTTGAGGGAGGATGGTTTTCCTCTTAGCATATTAATATTTCTCATGGTTTTCATTTTTCCTAGGTGAAAATCAATTTCTACAATTTTTGTAGAAAATAGAACCAAAATTGAGAGAAAATAAAATATATTTTCAACGGCCTTCCAAGAGGTATAAACATATTCCACTGTCGAATACGTTTAGCTGCCCCAAAAAATAAAGACAGGAAATGATATAAAATGAAATCACTATCAAAATAAATTAAAATGCTGTAGAAGCTATTGATAAAATCATGCCCAAACCCCACTTAATTATATACCATTTCTTGCATGTAAAACATGTAAATATGATCATGAAAAATGCATTGTAAGATTCAGACCAAGCTATAAGATTTTCTTAGAAACAAGATATCATGTCATATATATGTTGCAAAGTAAAGAAGGAAAGAAGACAAACCTGCAGAGTGCAGAGAGACCCATAGAGAATTGCAAAGAAACAATTGAGCTCTTCAACGTTAATTGCAAAGAAACAATTGAGCTCTTCAACGTTAATTTCTTGGATCTAGGTGTATATATAATTAGTAGTGTGAGGTAATGACTGAATGAAAAGATTGAGACGAAATAATGACACAAGACGAGAATAGCAATGACTTAATGACTCAAGATATATTTTCTTCACCAGATAAGTCATACACTAATTTTCCATTATCCATTAGTAAATGGGAAAATAGGGGCACATGCAATTGACCAACTTTCTAAAAAAAAACTTTCAATTAGCTGGTTTTGACCGGATGACAGCCAGTGATGTGAGAACTTGGTCCGGACGACACCTTTAACCACGGGGCATAACGTGTCAATCATGGGCTTCAAACAGTGAGTCTCCACTAGCCCGCAACGAAAATATTCAAATTCTGACATTGAGCTTATAAGTTAAACTCCGTCTAAACTCAACATTAGGCCAAAGCAGAAGCAATACTAGAATGGGTGACCTCCTGGAAAGTCCTCACCCGCGCACGTGAGCCAAAACGGATAATTTCATGTTGAGTTGGGCGGGGCTGTGACAAGTGAGGTCAGGTTCGTCCCGCCTCATTACTAGTAAGGTTCGGATTGGGTGTATTAATGGATGATTTTCTATTAATTTTAAATCAGATTTTAGAATATGCGAAAACTAGAATGAGAACTCAGGTTAAAAATATAATTCTAAGCATGTTTTTCTAGTATTTTGATGATAATGAGAACTCAGAATTGATATTTCCACTCACTATTTTCACCGGTTTTTGCTTCTACCTAGAGATGAAAGAGATTTGAAGGACCTAATTTGAAAAAAATGGGATGTGAGTCCAGTACTTTGGGAACTACTACCAAATACATTTACATGATTAAAAGATGTTTCATTGGAGACGTGTATGTCATGTCTCGTGTGCTATACATCTGTACGGGAGCACTGTCCTTTCTTTAACAAGGTAGAGGAACATACCAAATCTAGTATATAAATCTTTTTCAAAATCTTAATCACCTACTAGTTAAATGCATTCATGTATTGGTTGGGATGGGCTGGGGAATCTAAAAATTCAAATGCGACCATTACGTATATAAAGTTTTTAAGTCAATTCCATTCGTGTGATCCTTTGATTTTATGGTCCTCAAGTTTAACGGTTTTAGAATGTCTCACTATTTATATTTCAATCCAACTCTCCAATCTCCAATCCACTTGGGTCAATGTAAAACACATGAGACACGCGGCATCCAGGTGGGCCTCCCACAAGGTGTATCTCACAACACCTGAACATCAATCTTAAGGTAACTATGATATGGTTATTTTTCTAGATATTGAAATTGTAAGGATCTCATTAAAAACAAAGAGGCCTCGGATGCTGAAAAACTCACTCAAATTTTAACAAGAACAAGTAAGGATGATCTTTCTTTCTTATACAAAATTTTAAGTTGATGAAGGTTAATGATAGCCCATTGCAGGTTGATGGCCAGTCATGCAGTTTACCAAGTGCTTTATGATTTTACTATTTTTAACATCACCTGTGGGAAAAATTAATATGGTCTTCTTTTTGTTGATAGATTGGACAATTGGTGAAAAAAGGTTATTAATAATGAGGTGCTGCCCTGGCACTGAGCACTGGGGTATCAGTTGATTGGCACATGGTCTTCCATTTATACCCTTTTTGGCAAGTTAAAAGAGAAAGCTTGTTGCCAATGTCCACTGTGTGGGGGTGTTTTCACTAAGCCGAGATCAGCACTAGCCCAGGCCTCCAGACAGGATGATTATGCCTCCCCTAGGCCAAGGGTGACCGCGGCTGAAGGACCGCGGCATTCGCCGAGGTGAGAGCTCCCGAAATCGGACATATCCGACCTCGGCATCGACCCCGGCAACGCGGATTTGACAAAGATTGATGGGACCGGCGGCAGAGCAACGGCGCATGCTAGGGCATGCCCTGCAGATTATCATTACTGACAAAACGGCGCGTACAGGACACGTGCGCCCCCAGGGCATGGCTCCGGGCCAGGCCTGATGGGACCTGGCCCAAAAGTCAGAACCGCCGCCTGACCCAGCGAGCCTAGCATTTAATGAGGCATGGGTCAGCATTTAATGCATTATGGGCTGAGTGGACGCAGCCACTCGAGTGGCCGGCCCAGTCTTGGAACTCGCCCACAATAGTCAACCCCATCGCCTATAAATAGCGCCTCCACCACCATCCTAAAGGTACGCAACCCATAATACGCACCCTCACTCTGTGATTTCCTCTCCATCTTCCTTGCTCGTTCCCTGAACTAACTTAAGCATCGGAGAGCCTTGCGCTGCCTGCAGCCAGGGTCCTCTGACGTGTTTTCCCTCTCTTCCTCCTCAGGTCCAGTCGGAGCCACGACAGTCTTCATCCAAACCACCCGAATCAAAGATCCTAGTCCCTAATTAAAAGTCCTTAATTTTTAGGCACTTACAATTGGCGCCGTCTGTGGGGAAGTACTAACCCATACCTCAAAACCTTTCCCAAAACCCTTTCCAATCACCATGGCTCCGAGAAACAAGAGAGGCGCAGAGCACCCAAAGTCCCTCCCCGCTGGGCCACTGGTCCTCCCTGGGCCATTGCCCTATGCGTCGGGGGAGGCCGCAGAGGTAGAAAGCTACCACACCGAATCCGCGTCGTCCCCGCTAGAGCTGGGGGGCCCACCGCGGCTAAACGCTCCCCTTCAGGAGCGCTTCTCGAAGGGCAAGGCCCCGGCGGCGGCAGGATCACATCGGTCCGGGCGCCACTCGGACCGCGATGGGAACAGAGCCGACCCCGCTCAAGCAGCAATCAGGGCTCAGAATCTTGCCCTCCAGGAGAAAGACGATCTCATCCGCCAGCTTAGGCAGCAACTCCGAGAGAAAGAAGCAGTCCCCGGGGGCGGTGATCCCGTAGGCAGGAAGGATCCCGTCACCGGCAAAGACTTAAGGGAGCATCTGAACGATAAGAGACGGGAGCGGAGTCACGTCGGGAGCTCTTGCCATAACCACGAAGACAGGGGGTCAGTGCCGAGATCAGAGGCGGCAGATCAGCAGGCTCTGATCGACCGCCTGGTCAAGCAGGCCATCCAGAACACCCTGAAGGAGGCAGGGCTCGCCCAAAACCAGCCAGACATCCCCGACTTCGCTGGCCTCGACTCATCACCCTTCTCCAGAGAGATAGTCGAGTACCCCCTTCCCAAGAAGTTTAGCGTCCCGAGGTTCGTCCTCTATGACGGGACCTCGGACCCAGCAGCACATCTCCGGCATTTCACCCAGAAACTATCCGTCTGGGGCGACGTCGGGCACCTCAATTGCAGAGTCTTCTCCTCCAGCCTGGGGGACCTACCCCTCAAATGGTTCTGTGCGCTCCCCGAAGGATCGATCACGAGCTGGGCCCAGTTGCGGGACTCCTTTCTTGGGAAATTCCCGGCGCACAGAGTCATTCCCAAGACCGACAGCGATATCATGGCCCTCAGAATGAGGTGGAGTGAAAGCGTCACTCAGTTTGCCAAAAGATTCTGGACGGTTTACAGTCAAATCGACAACTCCTCCGAAGATGTCGCGATCAAGTCCTTCCAGCACGCCCTCCTGCCAGGGTGCGAGCTTCGAAAGGAGCTCGTCCGAAACCCTGTTCTCTCTGTAACAGCCCTCATGGCAAGGGTGAACAAGTACATCGAGCAAGAGGAGGACGAGGCGCGGGCCAATGAGAGCTTTGGCGTTTCCAAGAGCCGGCCTCGGAGTGATGGCAGATCTCGGCAGGAGGACCGACCGCGGCAGGAGGATCGATCTCGGCGGGAAGATCGAGCCTCTGGAGGGGAGAAGAGGACCTACCGCAGAGAAGAAACAAGCCGAGACCACCACTCGGGTGTCCAGTCGTCGACCCCGACCCGCGCTCCAGGAGGAAGCAAGAGACATAGACCGTCCTACTCTTCGCGCGAGAGGGTCAATACGGTTTTCAAAGAGCCGATTCACCAGATACTGGAAAAGATCCAGGGAAAGCCATACTTTAAATGGCCATTCCCTATGAAGGGCGATCCCTCCACGAGGGATCAGACGAAGTTCTGCGCTTACCACAAGCAGAACGGGCATGACACTGAGGGCTGTCACTCCCTCGAGAATCATCTCGAAAGGCTCGTCAAGGACGGGCACCTGAAGGAATACTACAAGAAAGCAGGCAGCGGGAGCAACGACCGACCTCGACGCCGAACTGAGGAGAACCACGACAGCGACGGGTCGGAAAGAATCATAAGCGTCATCCACCTGGCCCCTACCAAGCAGAGCAGCGGTCAGGCGCGCGCTGAGGCCAGGAGGGCCTCCCATGGGAAACAGGTCATGTCGGCCGAACTCGAGCCATCCCCTAAAAAAGCTCGCAAAGAAAGGCCGAAGATCTGGTTCTCAGACGAGGACCTGAAAGGGGTTCAGCTCCCTCACAATGACCCGCTAATTATGACCCTGAAGTTGGGGAGTTGCAAGGTGCAGAGGATCCTCGTCGACCCCGGCAGTTCGTCCGAGATCCTCTACTTCGACTGCTTTACTAAAATGGGGCTCACAGAAGAAGACCTCCAGGAGGCGCGGACCCCCTTGATAGGGTTCAGCGCAAAGCCCGTATACCCCAAAGGGAGAGTCTCCCCCAAAGTCCAAGTAGGGGGCGCATCAGTGGTGGCTGACTTCCTCGTGGTAGACACGCCTTCTCCCTACAATGCCATCGTAGGGAGGAGCTGGCTACACCAGATAGAGGCCGTCCCCTCTTCCTACCATCAAAAGCTCAAATTCCCTTTGGAAAGGGATGGCGGAGTTGAGATAGTCACGGTCGACGGGGACCAGCAAATGGCCAAGCATTGTATGATGGCCGTGGTGTCCGGCGAGGAAGAGCCGAAGCAGGTACACATGGCAGAGCTTGAGGCAGAGCTAGACAGGGTCGGCCGCGATCCAGGAGAAAAGAGTATCGAGGATCTCACCGAGGTCAGGATCGACCCCAGTGATCCTGAGAGGCACTTCCTTCTTGGGAGTCAGCTCGCCGAGCAGGAGCGGTCCGAGCTGCTCAGTTTCCTGTTGCAAAGCAGAGACGTCTTCGCCTGGACACCGCAGGAGATGCCAGGCGTGAACCCCGAGGTTATGAGCCACAGGCTAAATGTAGACCCTCAAGTCAAGCCAGTGGTTCAGAAGGCAAGAAGGTCCGGAATCGACCAGTCTGCAGCCGTGGTCGAAGAGGTGGAAAAACTGCTAGAGGCGAGCGCCATCAGAGAGGTCCAGTACCCGAAGTGGCTGGCAAATACCGTGGTAGTAAAGAAGAAGACCGGGAAATGGAGGGTCTGCGTCGACTTCACTGATCTCAACAGAGCATGTCCCAACGACTGCTTCCCTCTCCCGAAGATCGACCAGATGATTGACGCCACCGCCGGTCACGAAAGGATGAGCTTTCTCGACGCCTACCGCGGTTATCATCAGATACCCATGTACGGACCGGATCAGGAGAAAACGACATTCATCACTCCTAGGGGAACCTATTGCTATAAGGTGATGCCGTTCGGTCTCAAAAATGCTGGGGCAACCTATCAGAGATTGGTCACCTAAATGTTCCAGGAGCAGCTCGGCAAGACAGTCGAGGTATACATCGACGACATGGTCGTCAAATCCACCCAATCTCGCGACCACCTGGCGGATCTCGGCCAAGTTTTTGATGTTCTCCGGAAGTTCGGGCTAAAGCTGAACGCCTCCAAATGCGCCTTCGGAGTCGGGTCCGGCAAATTTTTAGGGAGCCTCGTCACGCGACGGGGTATCGAAGCGAACCCGGACCAGATCTCCGCGATCCTGGGGATTCAGAGCCCGGCAACAACGAAGCAGGTCCAAAGGCTCACCGACATGGCCGCCGCCCTCAACCGCTTCATCAGCAAGTCTTCTGACAAGTGCCGCCCTTTCTTTCAATTGCTAAAGAAG
Source organism: Litsea cubeba (assembly GCA_012931725.1). NCBI lineage: Eukaryota > Viridiplantae > Streptophyta > Magnoliopsida > Laurales > Lauraceae > Litsea > Litsea cubeba. Next base: position 14,833,920 of record CM022955.1, on the reverse strand, counting down.
AACCTGAGATTTGAGTGGACCCCAGAATGTGATACGGCCCTCCAGGGACTCAAGGCTTACTTGGCCTCGCCTCCACTACTGTCAACCCCGAAGAAAGGCGAAACATTGTACTTGTACCTGGCAGTCTCCAACCACGCCGTGAGCTCAGTACTGGTCAGAGAAGATGGAGGGCAACAGAAGCCCATTTATTATACAAGCAAGACCCTCCTCGACGCAGAAACCAGGTACCTGCCAATGGAGAAGCTCGCACTGGCCCTCGTCAGTGCCTCTCGAAAGCTCTCGCACTATTTCCAGGCCCACACGATAGTGGTGGTCACGGAGCACAAACTCAAGTCCGTCTTCCGGACGGCCGACTTCTCTGGGCGTGTTTCAAGATGGGCCGTGGAGCTGGGGCAATACGACATCCAGTACCAGCCCCGAACAGCGATCAAAGCGCAGGTCTTGGCTGATTTCATCGTCGAATTCACTTCTCCGAGTTCGGCGCCGAGCCCACTCGACCCCGAACTGGGGGGCAAGGGGCAGGATGGCCTAGTCCCGGAGACTGATTACGAGCAATCTCGGTACACCTCCCGAGATTCGGCTTGGAAGGTCTTCGTTGACGGGTCTTCCACCTCTAGAAGGGCCGGCGTCGGCGTAGTCCTCCAGTCTCCAGAAGGGCTGGTCATCGAGCAAGCCCTGACCCTTGACTTCCGAGCATCAAATAACGAGGTGGAGTATGAAGCATTGCTGGTAGGGCTGAATAGTGCCAAGGTTCTCGGAGCTCAACAGCTGGTGATCTACAGTGACTCGCAGTTGGTGACGAGCCAGCTCACTGGAGATTATCAGGCTCGCGACGACAGAATGGCGGCCTATCTAACCCTCGCCAAGAAACTCCTCTCCCAATTCCCGGAAGTAGAAGTCAAACAAATCGGTAGAGACTCTAACTCACACGCCGACGCGCTCGCCAACTTGGCCTCCGCCGTCGAAGCTGGAAAAAAGAGGACTATAGAAGTGGGTTCACTAACATCGCCGAGTATAGAGCTCAGCCCACCACGGCAAGTTATGTGTGCCGACCTCGGGCCCAGTTGGATGGATCCCATCATCGCGTACCTCAAAGACGACCAACTCCCCGAGGACAGAGCGCAAGCTCACAAGATCAGGCTCCGGGCAGCCCGGTTCTGGCTCTCTCCAGAAGGAAAGCTGTACAGGAAATCCTTCACGGGCCCCTACCTCCAGTGCGTCCACCCAAGCCGAGTTGAAGATTTCCTTTACGAAATACATGAAGGCATCTGCGGAAGTCACATCGGAGGAAGGTCACTAGCATACCGGGCTATAAGCCAAGGATACTGGTGGCCATACATGCAAAAGGACGCACAGATGTACGCTATGAAGTGCGAGAAGTGCCAGAAATTCTCGCACAACCTCCATCAACCTGCACAGGATTTGAGCCCGCTCTCCAGTCCATGGCCTTTTGCTCAGTGGGGGCTGGACATTGTGGGTCCCCTCCACCGAGCTCCGGGGAATAAAAGGTGGCTGATAGTGGCCACCGACTATTTCACCAAGTGGATCGAGGTGGAAGCATTATCTTCCATCACGGAACGGGACTCCAAGAGCTTCGTATGGAAGAACATCGTCACGAGGTTCGGCATCCCTCGAGTCTTGGTCTCGGACAACGGGACCCAATTCGACTCCAGCCTCTTCAAAAACTTTTGCAAGGAACTCGGCATCAGGAACTACTATTCGACTCCGGCATATCCCCAGAGCAATGGTCAAGCTGAAATCTCCAACAAAGTGGTCTTGGATGGGCTCAAGAATAGACTCGATGGGGCCAAAGGAAGGTGGGTAGAAGAGCTACCCAGTGTGCTGTGGGCCTACAGGACCACTCCGAGGCGCTCCACGTCAGAAACTCCATTCTCCTTGGCATACGGAATGGAAGCCGTGATCCCTCTCGAAATCGGCCTTCCGACGCTCAGATCCGAGCTCTTTGACCAGGTCCAGAACGATAAAAACCTAACCCTGGGACTGGACCTGGCCGGAGAACGCAGAGAAGCTGCTTCCATCCGTTTAGCAGCCTATCAACGGCGGCTAGCGAGGGATTACAATCAGAAAGTTCGGGAAAGAAAGTTTTTCGTCGGAGAACTGGTCCTGAAGAAGGCACTGCCCGCAGACAAGGATCCGAATCAGAGCAAGTTGGCCCCGAACTGGCGCGGTCCGTTCAAGGTAATCTCGACCGCGGGGCGGTCCGCATATAAGCTTGAAGATATGGATGGGAAACTGCTGCCGCGGCCATGGAACGCTTCACACCTCAAGAAATTATACTTTTAAATGTATTCAGTTTATGCAAAATCAATGAACGTCATTTCCTCTCAAGAGAGTTTCTCTTTGTGTTCTAAAATTGAAATCGTTCCAAGGAAGGTACCGCGGCAACAACACAATTCCCCAGATCGGCAGGGGGACTTCTCCATTTCGTGCACGTCTCGGCTCTCGTGCCAGACGACCAGCGCGGCCCCTGGTGACGAGCCAGGGGGACTTCTCCGTTTCGTGCGCGTCTCGGCTCTCGTGCCAGACGACCAGCGCGGCCCCTGGTGACGAGCCAGGGGGACTTCTCCGTTTCGTGCGTGTCTCGGCTCTCGTGCCAGACGACCAGCGCGGCCCCGGGTGACGAGCCAGGGGGACTTCTCCATTTCGTGCGCGTCTCGGCTCTCGTGCCAGACAACCAGCGCGGTCCCTGGTGACGAGCCAGGGGAACTTCTCCATTTCGTGCGCGTCTCGGCCCTCGTGCCGGATAGCCAGCACGGCCACTGACGACGAGCCAGGGGAATCGCCTTACACACTAAATCGCCGCGCTAAATGATCCCTGACACTCACCGAGCTCATATACTTAAAAGAAAATAGTATCACTCGCTCGCCATCACGATTGCGAAAAACGCCCGGGTCAAGCCTACGACATATTCTACAAAAGGCCACGTCTTCTAAGCACGGTTAACCAATCACGGGCCTCCAAGGTATGAAAATTCAATCGTATAGCCGAAGCAAAGCACTTAGACACATTCCAAACAAAAGGAAGCACGGAATAGAGGCAAAAAGGGATTTTTCATTAAGACCGGTAGCTTCATACATAAGTGGCGCAATGCGCCCAAGGGAAAATTACATTGGCGAGATAAAAAAGAAAAACAGTTAAGTGGCCTCATGCGGCAGGCGCCGGAGCGGCATGACCCGCGGAAGGAGTCGCGGCATCAGGAGGGACTTCGGAAGAGGAGGCGACGGATGGTGTCGCAGCAGCAGTGGGAGCCCCGGACGTCGACGGGGCGATCTCCGATCCCGGCGCGGCTGCAAGCTCCCTCTCAGGGTCCACCGTGGGAGTGGGGTCTGCCTCGGAGCGTGGGAACTCGTCCAGGCACGTGTATGCGGGGTGATCCCTGGGAACCCCCGCCTTCGCGAGAGCCGCTCTCCACCCCATCTCCCAGGACGAGGCCCATATATCATCAACCTGCGCCGAGTACTCCTCGCCAGCCACGTCAACGCCATCCTGGAAGGCCGCGGCAACCTCCGTCTGAATCCGGAGCTCGAGCTAGGCTTTCTGCCTCTCCAGGCCCGCGACCCTCCTCTCCAGCTCAGCCTCTCTCCTCTTGACCAGCTCAAAGGCCGCCTTCGCCTTGTCGAGCTCGGAGAAGAGGGCTTGGTGGGTTTCTTCATACTCCTTCTCCCTCACCTTGCCCTCTTCCAAGGCTTTCCTGTGCTGCTCACAGTTTGCCTGGACCCTTTTGAGCTCGTCATGGCATTTCTGGACCCGGGACACTGAGATCTGGGCCATCTGCACGATCTGCAAAAAGCCACCAAGTCAGGGAAAGCTATAGCTGACAGGTAAAAAGAAAAAGACCTAGAAAGGTTCAGGAACTTACGCTCAGGCTCGCCCTCATCTGCGACGCCAGCAGAGAGATATCGTCCAGCTCATCGTGCTTCTCCATGTCCCGCGGCAAGGCACAGGCACTGCTGAGACTGGCGACCACCAGGGGCCCCCCAGAGAGGCGGTCCTCGACCGTCATCGGCCTCCCCGGCTGGAGCATGAAGCTCGGCCTCCAGAGGGCGGGGGTTGCCCGCGTCGACATCCCGCCACCGGAGGACTCCCCCGCGGAGCCCTCGACCCTGGCCCTTTTCCTGGCCAGGTCTTCCCCCCGCGACGCCGGGGGAGGAACGACCGCGGATGTGCTGGGCCCAGCCGCGGACTGCGGCGCCAGCGTCCGCAAAGGAGGAGGTGCCGAAGAAGACGAGGGTGCGCCCGAAGAAGGAGGCGCGCGAGAGGAGGAAGCTGCGCCGCGGCCTCGCCCTCCAACAGGCAAGGCTCTGAGATTCTTGAAGACCGGCTTCGGGCGGGTCCCGTCCATCTCGCCTTCTGGTTCGCTCTCTGACGATAAGACGATCCTTCCAATCGTCTCGGCGTCGTCCTCTTCAGACTCCGAAGTCGACGCCTCGGAGTTGGATGCGGTCCGATCCCCGGAGTTAGCCGCGCTGCCTTCTTCGTCTACTTCCGCCGCGGCTTGGGAGCGATGGGCAATGTGCTTCTTGCTCCGATAACCGCGGTATCTGGGTTCGTACCCAAGTAATCTCCACGCCGACCTGTCCCCGTGGCCGTGGTAATTCTCCAAGGCGCGAATCCAAGCCTTGTTCAACTTCCAGCCGTCCCGGGAAGCAGCCGCTCTCCTTTGGCGAACACCTGCAGGGGCAAACGAAAGACATAAGTCCAGCAATACGGAGAAGCAAAAGAAGTAAAAAAGTGTGCTGGGACCGTAATTACTTGGGGGGGTGCCGAAGTGACGAGGGATCCTGAAATTTCTTTCCGCGATGGCCTCGTCATCGCTGAACTCCCAGCTACCCGTGACCATCAGGCGGTCGTCTCCAGCATATTTATTGGAGTCCTCCAAGGCTTGCACAAACGGCCTCCTACTCGGCTTGATGCGGAGGTAATACATGTCCTTCCCGGACTTACAGATATCGTAGGCGTCCTTGATATCGTGAACGCCGAGACCGATGCCCAGGATTGTATTGAGGGCATCCGTGCCCATTACGATCTTGAAGCTATTGGGCATCAGCTGGCAGGGACAGAGGTTCCATGCCCTGAGGCACTCCCTAAGCAGAGGGCGAAGGGGAAACCTAACCCCGCCCTCGATTATGGCTACTAAAGGAAACGGCATCCAGCCGTTGTAAAAATCGCCAAGGATGCTGGCGGCCAGAGGGGCCGCCATGACCTGGACCCCGTCCGGAATGTCATACCTAGCCCTGAGACCGGCTAGTCCCCTCTCGGACTCTATCCAATGGCTGAAAATACCCATCTCACAGAGTGGAACACTAAAATAAAGGAAGAAGTTTGCTAAAGGGCAAAAGGGGAACCCTAGACCGAGGGGAAAGAAAGGCAGAAAAGGCAGAACAGAACCCTAGAAAAGGGAATAGAACGGAGATGAGAGGAAGGGAACTTACGGAGGAATTAGTAAACCCAACAGCACCCTTTTCAGACGGAGACGAGGACCCGAGGGATCTCTGCACCAGCTTCTTTCGTTCAACGAAGGCGAAGGCAGGGAAGAAGGAGAAAGAACTCCAAAAAATTGAAGAAGAAGGAAAAGGCAAAGAAAGTTCAGACGAAGGTAAAAGAAGGCAAGGAAGGGGCGAACCCCCATTTATAGCCAAAAACTGGGCGGCTAATCATGGCGCCTGTTCGAAATTCGAAGAGGGCGCGTCTTTTCACTGCACGCGCCGTCGCGAAATGACGGGCCAACCAAATAAAGAGAGACACGTGGAAGTGCCAGCTTGTTTCTCGTGCGCCATTTAATGCCTCGGGTACGGAAGCGAAAGCGAATAGGAGTAAAGACGCCAGCTACCGAAACGGCGGCGGAATTCCAAAAGTCAGAAAACGTTCGAGCTCCCCCGAGCCCGGGAGCGGAGTTACCTCAGTACCACGGCATGTTGTATCTCGGCGAGACCTATTCAGCTTCCGACCTCAAAGAGTTGTGACACCCTTAAGAGCTCGGAAGACTGGGGGGCAATTATGTGGGGGTGTTTTCACTAAGCCGAGATCAGCACTAGCCCAGGCCTCCAGACAGGATGATTATGCCTCCCCTAGGCCAAGGGTGACCGCGGCTGAAGGACCGCGGCATTCGCCGATGTGAGAGCTCCCGAAATCGGACATATCCGACCTCGGCATCGACCCCGGCAACGCGGATTTGACAAAGATTGATGGGACCGGCGGCAGAGCAACGGCGCATGCTAGGGCATGCCCTGCAGATTATCATTACTGACAAAACGGCGCGTACAGGACACGTGCGCCCCCAGGGCATGGCTCCGGGCCAGGCCTGATGGGACCTGGCCCAAAAGTCAGAACCGCCGCCTGACCCAGCGAGCCTAGCATTTAATGAGGCATGGGTCAGCATTTAATGCATTATGGGCTGAGTGGACGCAGCCACTCGAGTGGCCGGCCCAGTCTTGGAACTCGCCCACAATAGTCAACCCCATCGCCTATAAATAGCGCCTCCACCTCCATCCTAAAGGTACGCAACCCATAATACGCACTCTCACTCTGTGATTTCCTCTCCATCTTCCTTGCTCGTTCCCTGAACTAACTTAAGCATCGGAGAGCCTTGCGCTGCCTGCAGCCAGGGTCCTCTGACGTGTTTTCCCTCTCTTCCTCCTCAGGTCCAGTCGGAGCCACGGCAGTCTTCATCCAAATCACCTGAATCAAAGATCCTAGTCCCTAATTAAAAGTCCTTAATTTTTAGGCACTTACATCCACCAAATGCCATTGTTACAGCTTTAGGGCTAGAGTTGCATTGGTCTCACAAGACACTGCATACAGATTGTGCATGTGACACATTTGTTTTTAAAAGATCAATCTATGTGAAGAAAAAATTTGTACATGGAGCTAAATCTTTTTTATTTAATTGCCCATGTGGGTACATGTTCTTTAATTGCTGATTATGAGAACTGTAAGTAGGGGTGTTCAAGGGCAGGTTTGGCCAGCCTGACCAATATCCGGGCCAAACCCAGATTTTAAACCATAGGCCCAAGCCCGGCCTGTCTGCAGCAATAGGCCAGAATATTGCAAGCTGCAGTGACCTTTTTACCTCCTCACTACCTTCTTTGCTCTCATATGAACTTTTACTTCAGAAACCCTTACCCACCCTCATTTTACTATAAATGCTACACCTTTTGATGCGGATCAATTTCCATGAATTAATAAAGATCAAGAAGATTAATTATTTGATGTTTGTGATCAACCATGCAGAGCATAGACACACTTGTAAGTGGGCTAAAAGAGCAATTGGGGCTCAAATAAACTCAAATATTAAAGAAAGTATGATGACAAGGGCTGTTTTGAAGAAAATAGAAAATACAGGAGGATTCTGTAATTCAGAAACAGTATAAGTGTGCAAGATTTGTACAGGATTTTCTTATCTAGAAAATCCTCTAGAGGTTTTGAATTTCCTCTTTAATTAGCTATCAATTAGTGTCAATAAAGATCTTAGATCATGAAAATAATCATGGACAGAGTAGGATAATTGATTTGACTGCAATGATCGTGGAAATAATTAGGGGCATTTGGGCGAAGGTCCCTAAACTGTGATTTTTATTGCAAACGGTCCACAATATTTTATCGTACTAACGGCAGTCCTCTTGTAAAAGTAACTCACTGAAAAAAGAGAAAAACGCCATTGTACACGTCAGCAAAAACAGAACTGAGACAATTTATCTGAGTTTTGGCAAAACTCAGATAAATTTACCAAAACTCAACAATAATTCAAATGAACTTCTCTCCTTCCAGGTTCTGTCTATGTTTGAGACCAATGAAAGCCTCGCCAGACAAGCTTTTGCAGAAGCTTCCCAGTTCTGTTTTCAAGAGTCAGTGGAACACTCTGAGGGGTTACACTCGTTCTTGAAGAAGAATTATCCAGTGACTCCATTCCTAGCAGAAGTGCATACAAATCTGCAAGGAATTCAAGTGGTGGATAATTTACCAAGAAGAACTAAGTTGAAGCTGTCTTCAAAGCTAAATGGCCCAACTGAGAAGCTTGGTGACAAAATGAAAAATAATGAGGACCATACTGTAGAAAATAAATATCCTTAAGAAACTTTTCCATGCATGCAGAAACCATTTGCTTGGATGATATAGGTACAATTTCAAAGGTACAAGAGAATGACACTCAAGAGGATATAGTTAAAGAAGTGGATGCCGGCATGAGTTGCTTGAATATGGTGAATGTGGGTCGTCGGATGGCACTACTTCAGATAACTATTTGTTCGAAACTTAGAAAAGTTGTTCAAAACTCAGATAAATTTGTCCGAGTTTTACTAGAAACTCAGATAAATTTGAAAACTCATAAATTTATCTGAGATTTGGGCAAATTTTTCGGAAACTCAGATAAATTTGCGAAAAACTCAGCTAAATTATCTGAGTTTTGCAAGTTTATCTTTATCAGAGTTTCCGAGAAATTTATCTAAGTTTCTGACAAAATTTATCTCCGTTTTGAAATTTTTAATTGAGTTTTTGAACAAATCTGTGAGTTGTTTCGCAAAAAAAAAAAAAAATGGTTGCTATGATTAAAAGAGATAGACTTACATGAAACTGACAAAGGAAAGAAAAGGCAAAGACAGCATCGGGTTTTTGTGTTATGCAAAATCCATCGCCGGAAAATGCCTGGACTGGTTGCGTTTCCATCGCCGGGCCGTCGCCATAGTGGCTGGTGTAGTCGGAGATGATCGACTTTGATTTGCAAAGCTCTCTGCTGAAATCCCTCATTCCTAGAGAAGAAGACGGAAGGGGATCTCCATGCATGACAACAGAGAAGAAGAAGGAAGATGTTATGCTGAAATTGTTGAAAGGGGCAAATTAGTCATAAAAATATATGATGTGGTATATTAGATATGATGTGGTATATTAGGGACCTCTCACCAAAATATCTCCAGCTGTTTGGACTAGAGACATAAGAGAAAAAGTTGTTGTCACTGATGCCTTAGAAGGCCGTGCTCAGGGACTATTGGCTAATTTACCTAAATAATTATGTAATGAGTATGATAATTCATTTTATTGCAATCCCATTAAAAGAAATCAGTTTTCTATAAATTGTAATAGTGTACTATAGTAAGGCAGACAATGGATAGTGCGTAAAATAAATAAAGAGACTTGGATTCTTTTGTTTTCTTCAATTCACTCCATTTTGCCTTACGTATTGCTTGTTTCTTAGTATCATTGTGGCGAATCTATCCCTACCCTCTTGTTGACAATTAAGCCCCAACTTAAGACCGTTGTTACTTATTGCTAGAAAATAGTATAATGATGATATAGTCTTTGTTTTGGATACATTGTGGATCCTTGACTGCGAGATATGTTCCTACCTTTGGACGTCATTTTGAAGATGAAAATGCCACCGAGACGTGCTCGCTGATGAGTCCTCAAAAGCGCACATTTTCATACACATTTTGAACTAATTTAAGGGCTTATCAATGTTAAAGAGCTTTATTTAGTGTCAAATCATGTTTTTATGCATTTAGGGTCCATTGTAGTGCATTCATGCGTAATTTGCTAAAAAATCACACTTTTTGCATAAATTCATGAAACCTGTCATTTTTGGAGATTTATTTTTGGAAAGTCGGTTATTTTGTGTGCATCAAGTAGGATCCCATGTATCGTCCATTTAAATTCCTTACATAGAATTATTCTTGAATCCATTTGTTTAAATTTGTGTAGGAGAAATTAAGAATGGGACCCACATTGGTGAAATTTGAGAGAGATCAAGGGCAGGACATCTTTCATAGTGGACCCACATATCTTGGTATTTTTGGAGAGTTTGAAAAGTCAACAATGGAAAGCTAGATTTGTGATCTCAAGATCAAGAAAGGAAACTTCAGATTTGGTAAGATCTAATTCTTACTAAGTTTGAAAACTCAAAAATCAAGAAAGGAAAGTGTGCTAGAAGAGTTGACCAGTCAATCAAAGAAGCTTGTAAGTAAACTAAAGATGGAAGGAAAGTCAAGAAACAAGGAAAGAAAGATCCCAAGATCCCTTTGGATGTCCACATGGGTCCCACACACCCCATTGCACAACTAGCATTCCATATGTACACAAGTATTCTCAAATTTTTCAGGGGCAGCAAGATTAAAATGGTCATAACTCTTAATCCAACCGTTGGATTGGTGCAATCTATACACCATTGGAAAGCTATTTTCGAGTAGATATTTTAGAATCCAAGATTGTGTCAATCGGAGCTAAAATGAGGACGATATGGCCTATGAAAGTTGGTGCTATAATTTCTACGCGGGATTGCAATTTTGCACATGGAAAGCACTAAGAATCTTTCACTCACCTTGCTATTTCTGATAAGTCCTTAAAATGCACATTTTCATGGTTATTTTTGGTAAGTTTAAGGACTTATCAAGACAAGAGAGCCTCATTTTCTGTCATATCATGATTTTATACATTTTTTATCCATTGTAGTACATTCATGCATAATTTGCTCAAAAACCATCATTTTTGCATCAAATCATGAAACCTGCCACTTTTAATTTTATTTTTGGAAAGATTTTTTCAAACGTGTTTTTCTCATGAAATTAATTAATCATCAGGTGCATTCATTCATCATTTCATGAGAGATGGGCCCGCAGCCATGCAATTGTGAATTAACAAATTTGTCTTTTCACATGAAATTTATTTATTTTAATTTTTTTTTTGGCTTCCGGGAAATGAGAAAAAAAGGGTCTCACACATGCTCATGTGTAGGTCACACATGCGGGGCGTCCAAGAGAGGGGTCCACTTTCTTTGCACAAAATTTCAAGTTAATTTTGAAGATAATTCAAGATAATGAAAGAAAATCCATGAAGGGCCAAATCAAGAAAGAAGATTACCAAAGAGATAAAAGTGGAAAGAATCTACACATATTGGGCATTCAATTTTCTTTTGATTCCAACTTAGAGCTTGCCACCTGATGTATCTCTCATAAATGTCAAGTCTAAGGAAGATTTGCTAAAGAAGGAAATATGACATTTGCATGAAGATAGAATGGAGAAAAGAAAGGAGAAGACTTACTAAGTGAAGAAGATTCTTGCAACAAAGAAGGGACTAGGGAAAAAGAATAGGGCAGCCTGTACCCTATTTAAAGAGGCCCTTGGACGTCCACTCCTTTCATGAAGGAAAAAGCCACCCTCACTAATGTAATTCCTCCACCATTCTACCTATCTCCTTTCTCTACCATAGCCCATCTCTTTTCAAGAAGGCTTATCCCAACTTGATGCTTCAACTAGAGAGGTTCCTTTCATCCTAGTATGTAATTATTTTTTGAAATTTTAATTATCCATCTTTTATGTAAAAACATTGCATATTAGTAAAAGTGTGATTTTTTTTATTCTTTTTCTTATGTGATTAATGCTTGAATTGTGGTTCCTTTGTTGTTGTTCTTGGATTGACAACCTAAGATCCTAAGGGCATGAAATAGGTAATTATGAACCCGGTTTGAGAATAAAAAAAAAAGAGCACACTTATCACACATTTATTTTTAGTGCAATTCCCACACATTTACATTTATTGAAAAATCCACACAATTTATTGTTAATTCCACACATTTAATTTTATGCAATCCACACATTTATTGTTTTTTGCACTACACATTTAAATTCAAGTACTTTTTGTTTTTCTTTTCTTCTATGCTTCTTATTTGTTTATGTGAATTTGTATGCATAGTTTATGGTTGGAACTAGTTTGCATTGCATGCATTTTCATATTAGTGGAGTTTAGATATATTTAAGTTGCTGGAATTAGAGTTTTAAATTGAATAAGCAAGAAAAACCAGAGATTTGAGTCAATAATTTCGGCCATATATTGTTTTTGAAAATTTGGATCCCAATCCAATATAAAGTGCACAATTCAACACATTGTTGCAGGAATTTTAGGACAGATTTTGTGTGAAAAGTTTGTAATTAGAAACCTGAACAAAACACATTATTTTTCAATGAAACTTGGGAAAATTAAAGTTTGATCAGTGTACTTTCAAACCCCAGAATTTCAAGCAAAAATAAATTTGGAAAGATGGTGAACCAGTGGCTCAAACATGGCTAGTCGGACTCACCTATGTGCAGAATTCCTGCACAGATTTCTTTTTTAGGTCGTGTTCATGCACTCATATCTCATTCGTTTTAAATCGTTTTTCACTTCCGTTTTTTTTATTTGATTCATGCATCATTGTAGTTCAAAATCCAGCCATTAAACTCAGTTTTAGGTTGCATTAGATTAAAAAAAATCATGCATAAAAACAGCCCTGCATACTAGTTTTCTAGCCTTAGAATTTTCTAACATCTCATGGCATACATTGCATTACTAACTTTCTAACTTTAGGATTTGTTTCTAATTTTGTATTTTTTGATTATTTAGATAATTTCCAGAAATAAAAGATCTTTCTAATTTTTTTTAATTGAACATTTTAACTTAGGAAGCTTCTTAATATTTGGAAATTCTAATGTAAGGTATGATTGACTTAATGCTTTCTAAAATTGTTATGATTTGTAAATCTTTATTTATTTGGAAAGTCCTTAACTTTAGTGAGTGATTAATTCAGTTCACTAACTTAGAAAATATACTAACCCTAATTACCTAACCTAGTTTCTAATTTAGAAAACTAATTTAGTAATGTTTTCATGCTAATTTTAGAAAGTAGGTTGTTTTTTTTTTTTGATTGATTTGATTTGTCACTAATCTTTGATTGAGCATATTTTGATTAATTTGGTCTCTAACTTAGGTTTATTTTGTTTCAAATTTAGCTTCTTAGTTTTATTTTTGGTAAGTTTTTGGCTTGTTTCTAATTTAATGTTCTAATTTGTGTATTCTTTTGTAACAACTTGTGATTCATTTTAGATTTAGGAAGTTTTATTTTTGGAAATGTATTTAATTTAAAGTAGGAATGATTAATGTACTTTTCTAAAATTTAGGCTAAGATTTAGATTTTTAATTTAGGGCAGGTGAAAACGTTGGAAAGCCTTATTTTTAAAAGCTCCATGTGGATCGACCTGGTCTCACCAGTTTTATTACTACAATCGCATCCTACACTTGGGGTCCGATCAAGTTTTTGGCGCCGTTGCCGGGGAGCGCCATATAAGGTAACTCTTCTAACTTTCCTTATTTACATTGCATTATGGGTGTGCTATTTTAGGCATCTTTCTAGATATAGGAGGTGCATGCATGGAATGTTAAACCGCCCCAAATTGGATTAGGAAAGTGCATGGATTGCTAATTAGAAAATGCACATCATTGAATTTTTAGAAACTTTCTAAGAATTGGCAAAGTTACTTTATTTTCCAACTTGTTTTAAGTCCTTTTGGAAGAAAGTAAACTGAAAGTGACCTAATCGTTGTCCTTGATCATCTCGGTGCCGAAGCAAAGCCTTGTCCAGAGTGTGGAGACAGTTAGACTGTTCTAGGCAAGGGTCCTTCAAACGGGTCCATTCGTGATCCTACCCTTACCTGGGGGCTGAACTGGCCAGGTTTGTTTCATAGGGACAGATTGGTGAACCTAGGGAAACTTTTCAACCCGAGGATATTAACTCCGTTGTTTCTTGTGTAGGCTAGGTTTTTCTCATTTATTTTTCACAAAAAAAAAAGAAAAAAAAAACAAAAAGAAAGTACTAACCCTCTCCAACTTGCTCACACCATTTGTGCATGAGCAAGAAGTTTAGTTGGCAAAGAGACTCAACGCATCGGTTACAAAGAAAAGAGTCCCCAATCAAAGAACTTATAAGAATCTACGACTCTCCTCAATCTCTTAGTCCATCAAGGTTTTCTAACATGTCAAGTGGGTCCGGTAGCAACCCCAACAATGGTGGGCCTGCCACAAATCCAAATGGGGACCGCAACGGGGTGGAGGTGAACCAGCCACCAAGGAAATTATGTGATCTTTTGAATCCAGCACGACACACCATACCATCGTGCATTGTGTTACCCGCCATTGCGGGTCAATATGAAATCAAGCCTGGTATGATCCAACTTCTGCCCAAGTTTCACGGGCTAGAATCTGAAAGTGCATACTTACATTTGAGGGAATTCGATGAAGTATGTGCTACACTTCAACTGCAAAACGTGGTGCTAGATGTGTTCAAACTCAAATTATTTCATTTTTCTTTAAAGGAAAAGGCTAAGGCTTGGCTCCACACACTTAGGCCTAATTTAATTAATACCTGGAATGCCTGTGTCACCGAATTCCTGAAAAAGTTCTTCCCACAGCACAAAACCAACACCTTAAAGAAGGAAATCATAATGTTCGGGCAAAATCAGAAAGAGCCCTACTTTAAGTGTTGGGAACGGTTCAACGAATTGATCCTTGAATGTCCACATCATGGGTATGAAACACACCGTCTCATTGAGATCTTCATTGAAAACCTCACTCTTGAGACACGTCAATTCATTGAGATGATGTGCAATGGTCAATTCGACCAAAAAAACACCAGATGAAGCATGGGCATTTTTGGAATTAATGGCAGAAAATGCACAAAAATGGGCCTCCTCTAAGGGGGTAGATCATTCCAGGGGATTGAATCAGTCTAAGAGTGGAGGTCTATATCATGTGAATAATCAAATAGACATTCAAGCCAAACTTACGGCACTCACGAGAGAATTCGAAACCCTGAAACTTGGAAAGAACAAGGATGCAGTCATGGTTTGTGGTATTTGTGCTTCCGAAAATCATATGTCGGTAGATTGTCCAACTGGACCTGCCTTACAAGAAGCAATTCAGGAACAGGCTAACGCTTTGAATTCTTTTCAAAATCCATTCAATACAAATACCGTGGGGAACACGTACAATCCTTCGTGGCGGAACCACCCAAATTTCAGCTGGAGGAACGAACCAAATGCTACTCCTGAGTATAATCCCCAAAGACCATCAAATTCTGGTGCATATGTGAATCCACAGCATAATACATCTTATGCACCACAGGCCCAGAATAGGTCATTGGAGGAATCACTCAATACACTGATACAATCTCAGCAGCAGTTTATGCAGAGCCTGCATAATAATTAACAGATTATTCAGAATAACCAGCAGGCTATTAATTCAGAACAATCAACAGGCTATTCAAAGGTTAGAAACATCTGTCGAGCAAATCAAACGTAGCCTTCAAGGTCAGGGGAAAGGAACCTTTCCAGCCTAACCCTTGCCAAACCCTAAAGGCCAGTTTAAAGTGTCCGAAGTAACTAACCCTAATTATCAGGAGCATGTTCAGGCTGTCACTCTACGAAGTGGCAAAGAACTTCAAGATATTCCGAAAAAACATAAACAACATGTCTCCTTGGATTCGAAAGAGAAAATTGAAAAAGAAAAGGATAGCACTAATGCAAAGACTGTTGTTGACATTGAAAAAGGTCCTGACCCTATGACTATCAAACCCGTTGCCCTTTTCCCTCTAAGGTTAACCCGTCCCAGACAAAAGATCCCAAACCAAGAGATTTTGGATGTTTTCAAAGAAGTCAGGATCAATATTCCTCTGCTGGATCCTATTAAACAGGTCCCCACCTAAGCTAAATTCTTGAAAGATCTTTGCACTGCTAAGCGTAGGGTTCATGTTCCAAAGAAAGTGTTTCTCACTGAGCAGGTAAGTGCATACCTGACTCAGACCACTCCTCCCAAATACAAAGATCCGGGATGCCCCACCATCTCATGTGTTATTGGAAACCACCGGATAGGTCAAGCTTTGCTAGACCTTGGAGCGAGTGTAAATCTATTACCTTACTCAGTTTATGAGCAACTGGGGCTTGGCGAGTTAAAACCAACCAGAACTACTCTTCAACTCGCCGATCGATCTGTTAAGAAACCGAGAGGGGTAATAGAAGATATTTTGGTACAGATTGAGCACTTTTACTTCCCAGTGGATTTTTACGTGCTGGATACTGAGCCAGTACGGAATGAAAGTGTTGAAATATCAGTCATTCTGGGAAGACCATTCTTGGCCACTTCCAACGCACTAATCAGTTGCCGGAGTGGAAGGCTCAAATTGTCTTTCGGAAACATGACCTTGGACCTTGATATCTTTCAAATGTGCAAACAACCGAGGGATTGCGAAACTGACTACCATAATGTAGATTTTATTGATATATTGGTTGTGGATTATCTTGAGGAGTGCATTAACTCCCATGTTGCACTACTTTTGACTTGAGAGGACATGGGCTATCTTGAGGACTTTCAAGATGACACTGTTGAGGATACCCATGCAGTATGGAAACCCCATTTTGAGGAGCTTGTACCATCTGGTATGCCAACTCTTCCATCTCAGGGGAATCCGCCCAAGCCTGAGTTGAAGCCCCTCCCATCGAACCTGCGATATGCTTACCTTGGGGATGAAAAAACATATCCTGTGGTTATTTCTTCACTTCTTACTGAGGACCAAGAGGGGCAAATGTTAAACATACTCAAACAGCATAGAAGTGCAATTGCCTGGAATGTGGCAGATATTAAGGGAATTGATCCTTTAGTGTGTACGCATTGCATCTACCTTGAAGATGATGCTAAACCATGTAGACCAACGCCGGCTCAATCCTACCATGCAGGAAGTCGTACGGGCTGAGGTGCTTAAACTCCTGGATATGGGTATCATCTATCCAATCTCGGATAGTCAATGGGTTAGCCCTACCCAGGTCGTCCCGAAAAAAACCGGCGTTACTGTAGTCAAGAACGCTCAAGATGAACTTGTCCCCACCCGAGTACCCACGGGGTGGAGGGTTTGCATAGACTATAGAAAATTAAATGCAGTTACACGTAAGGATCACTTCCCTCTACCCTTCATGGATCAGATTTTGGAAAGGGTAGCTGGCCACCATTATTATTGTTTTCTAGATGGATATTCCGGGTATAACCAGATTGAAATCGCCCCGGAAGACTATGAGAAAACCACATTTACATGTCCTTTCGGTACTTTCGCCTACCGGCGAATGCCTTTTGGGTTATGTAATGCTCCTGCAACATTTCAGAGATGTATGCTGAGTATTTTCAGCGATATGGTGGAGCGAATTTTGGAGGTCTTCATGGATGATTTCTCTGTGTTTGGTGATTCATTTGAGGACTGTTTGAGCAACCTAGAAAAGGTCCTCACTAGATGCGAAGAAAAGAACCTTGTGCTAAATTGGGAAAAGTGTCATTTCATGGTTCGTCAGGGAATTGTCCTCGGTCACATTGTGTCGGAAAGAGGATTGGAAGTTGACAAGTCCAAAATATATTTGATCGCCGATTTGCCCACTCCCAAAACCGTACGAGATGTTAGATCCTTTTTAGAGCATGCAGGCTTTTACAGGAGGTTTATCAAAGACTTCAGTTCCATATCCAGACCTCTCTGTAACCTGCTTTCCAAAGAGGCAGAATTTAACTGGACTGAGGCATGCAAAGAAGCATTTGATAAATTGAAAAGCATGTTGACGTCCGCACCGATTATGCAGCCTCCAAATTGGACTTTGCCCTTTGAGATTATGTGTGATGCTAGCGATTATGCGGTTGGGGCTGTCTTGGGGCAACGTAAGGATAAGAAACCTTTCGTGATTTCTTATGCAAGTAGGAGCTTGAATAGTGGACAGATCAACTATTCAACCACTGAGAAAGAATTGCTGGCAGTGGTCTTTGCACTTGACAAGTTTCGGTTCTACTTGATTGGATCCAAGATTATTGTCTTCACTGATCACTCTGCGCTAAAGTACCTTCTCTTAAAGAAGGATGCTAAGCCCAGACTCATTAGATGGATCCTCCTACTCCAAGAATTTAACTTAGAAATTAAGGATAAGAAGGGAGTAGAGAATGTCGTGGCTGATCATCTATCTAGGCCAGTTCTTTCCGACACCATTGAACCGACACCGATCTGGGACAGTTTCCCGGATGAACATCTTTTTGCGGTACATCAATCCCCTTGGTACGCTGATATTGCAAACTATATTGCTACGGGCAACACTCCTGACCATTGGACCAAGCAAGATAGGAATTCTTTCTTTTCACAGATTCAATATTTTTTCTGGGATGATCCATATCTGTTTAAATACTGTCCAGACCAAATAATTAGGAGATGCGTGCCGGATAATGAGATACACAGTGTCATCTCCTTTTCTCATACACAGGCATGTGGGGGCCACTTTTCAAGTAAAAAGACAATTCATAAGATTCTTCAAAGTGGTTTCTATTGGCCCACATTGTATAAGGATGTTTATAATTTTTGCAAAGCCTGTGATCGCTGCCAGAAGTTAGGCAAAATTTCCAAAAGAAACATGATGCCACTAAATCCCATTCTGGTAGTTGAGCTTTTTGATGTATGGGGCATTGATTTTATGGGTCCATTTCCTTCGAGTTTTGGTTATATCTATATCTTAGTGGCTGTGGATTATGTGTCCAAGTGGATAGAGGCTATTCCCTACCGGGAGAATGATTCTAAAATAGTCCAGAAATTTCTGAAAGAAAATATATTTTCTCGTTTTGGTACTCCACGAGCCATCATTAGTGATGGGGGTTTGTACTTTTGCAATCGGGCATTTGAAGCCCTGATGAAACAATATGGGATCACCCATAAAGTGTCTACCCCTTATCACCCACAAACGAGTGGGCAAGTGGAAGTGTCGAATCGAGAAATTAAAAGAATATTGGAGACTACAGTAAGCCCTAATCAGAAAGATTGGTCAATGAGATTGAATGATGCTTTATGGGCTTACCGGACTGCTTTTAAGACTCCAATCGGAATGTCTCCCTACCAACTCATCTATGGGAAAGCATGCCACCTCCCGATGGAACTGGAACACAAAGCTTACTGGGCCATTAAGCAGTTTAACTTTGATATGAATAAAGATGGGAACAAGAGGAAACTGCAATTAAATGAATTGGATGAGTTGCGCAGGGAAGCCTATGCAAACTCAAGAATTTATAAAGAGAGGACCAAGATCTTTCATGATAAAAACATTCTGCGAAAATCCTTTCACCTTGAGCAGAAGGTCCTCCTTTATGATTCTAGGCTTCAATTATTTCCTGGCAAACTTACCTCTCGTTGGACTGGACCATTCATTGTAAAAGAAGTGTTTTCGTACGGTGTTGTTGAGATTTATGATCCTAAGGATGGCCAGACGTTCAAAGTCAATGGCCAAAAATTAAAGCCATTCTTGGAAATTGCACCAGCTGATAAGGAAGAAATTCCTCTTGTTGATCCTGCCTACCAGGATTAGCCGGCCCTGGATCTGACAGTGGCCCATTACTGTGTACAATTTGTATACTTAGTAGTTTAGGTTTTCTTTTGTTATTTTGTTATATTGTCTAACCTTGGACAGGGAGCATCGCGAACACATTCTAGGTGCTTTCTACACTTGACCCTCCCTTACTTTATGCTCCTGATGTCTCATATACCTCACTGCATCTCATTCATTCACACATCGAGGACGATGTTCATGCTACGATGGGGGGTGGGAACAAGCACACTTGTTCATCTTTAGACAAAAGTTTTACATTCTTTTTGGTTGATTCTCAAAAAAAAAAAAAAAACAATGCTTTTTTTTTATTTTTAAGGTTTTGAAATAAAATAAAAGGGAAAATTTCGAGAGAAATTTTATGAAACAAAGATACCTTGAACTTTAGAATTTTTGGTGCTTTGGGCAAAACAAAAGAGATCAATGGTTTACTATTTTGTTTATGGAAAGGATTTTTTTAAAAATGCTGAATTTTGATCCCTCACTTTCACACAGTCTGTATATGTTTTCAAAGTTTTTGAATACCAAGCCATGATTTCTGCTTTCTTTGACGATTGGATTGAAAATATGATGGACAACTGACCCTTAGTTTCACATTTTCCTGGTTCATCTGGTTTTGTTGGCCACAGAGCTAGTGAATTAATTCGGGCACATGAAAAGGGCTGCCTATTGTTGGGGATAGTAAAAAATAAAAAATATAAAAAAAGAAAAAAAGAAAAAGAAAAAGAAATTGTTTAGTCTTGAAAAGAATAAAAAGTTGTGTGACTAGTTTGGGTTTAGAGCCTTTTTAACCCGAGCTAGTAAGCCCGTAAGGGTATTTACATACCTAGTGCCCTAAAGACATTTGTTTTGGAAGACATTGGCCTAAAGCTCATTACATGAGTTAATTAGAAAGCTTAAGCGACCTAGGCATTGCACAGTCACATGTGTGTGTATAAAAAAAAAAAAAAAAACAGTAGTGCGAAAGCCGTCATGGTTGCCTTGAAAGGAACATTGTTTTTCTTTGCTAAACGTATGTAGCCCAGAATCTTGGATTGAAAGCTGTTTTCACGAGAATCTTGGCAGATTATTTGAAGCTTATTTGTTTTTACATATACGCACTATTTCACCGTGCACGATCAATTTAGCATGAATTCGAGAATTTCGGACCAAAAGATGGGATTTGTGAACCGAGTTTCAAATTTGCCTTTGCTTTGAAAATTTTGAGAATCGAGAATATCCGGTCTTTGTAAATCTTCTTTTGAGCAAGTTCCTTTTTTTTTATTAGGTTTCTAGTAGGATTCTTTATTGATATTAAAAAAAAAAAAAAAGAGAACTTTGTGGGTAAATTCACTGCAAACTCTCAGGAGGCACAACTCGTCCACTAAGGGGAACCTAGGGGTTTAAGGGCTTACTGCATAAGCTAAATGCACTCAAGAGTACCAGCGAAAGTGACGTTGCATTCATTTCAATTTTCATTGCATTTCATTAGTTTTAGGATAGATTACATCATTGCGGATTCCTCATTTTATTCACAGTTTTTGCTAGAGACTAGCAAAACGTTGGTTGGGGTGTGTGATAAGTCCATAAAAATGCACATTTTCATGGTTGTTTTTGGTAAGTTTAAGGACTTATCAAGACAAGAGAGCCTCATTTTGTGTCATATCATGATTTTATGTATTTTTTATCCATTGTAGTACATTCATGCATAATTTGCTCAAAAACCATCATTTTTGCATCAAATCATGAAACCTGCCACTTTTAATTTTATTTTTGGAAAGATTTTTTCAAACGTGTTTTTCTCATGAAATTAATCAATCATCAGGTGCATTTATTCATCATTTCATGAGAGATGGGCCTGCAGCCATGCAATTGTGAATTAACAAATTTGTCGTTTCACATGAAATTTATTTATTTTTATATTTTTTGGCTTCCGGGAAATGAGAAAAAAAGGGTCTCACACATGCTCATGTGTAGGTCAAACATGCGGGGCGTCCAAGAGGGGGGTCCACTTTCTTTGCACAAAATTCCAAGTTAATTTTGAAGATAATTCAAGATAATGAAAGAAAATCCATGAAGGGCCAAATCAAGAAAGAAGATTACCAAAGAGATAAAAGTGGAAAGAATCTACACATATTGGGCATTCAATTTTCTCTTGATTCCAGCTTAGAGCTTGCCACCTCATGTATCTCTCATAAATATCAAGTCTAAGGAAGATTTACTAAAGAAGGAAATATGACATTTGCATGAAGATAGAATGGAGAAAAGAAAGGAGAAGACTTACTAAATGAATAAGATTCTTACAACAAAGAAGGGACTAGGGAAAAAGAATAGGGCAGCCCGTACCCTATTTAAAGAGGCCCTTGGACGTTCACTCCTTTCATGAAGGAAAAAGCCACCCTCACTAGTGTAATTCCTCCCCCATTCTACCCATCTCCTTTCTCTACCATAGCCCATCTCTTTTCAAGAAGGCTTGTCCCAACTTAATGCTTCAACTAGAGAGGTTCCTTTCATCCTAGTATGTAATTATTTTTTGAAATTTTAATTATCCATCTTTTATGTAAAAACATTGCATATTAGTAAAAGTGTGATTTTTTTTATTCTTTTTCTTATGTGATTAATGCTTGAATTGTGGTTCCTTTGTTGTTGTTCTTGGATTGACAACCTAAGATCCTAAGGGCATGAAATAAGTAATTATGAACCCGGTTTGAGAATAAAAAAAAAAAGAGCACACTTATCACACATTTATTTTTATTGCAATTCCCACACATTTACATTTATTGAAAAATCCACACATTTAATTTATTGTTAATTCCACACATTTAATTTTTGCAATCCACACATTTATTGTTTTTCGCACTACACATTTAAATTCAACTACTTTTTGTTTTTCTTTTCTTCTTATGCTTCTTATTTGTTTATGTGAATTTGTATGCATAGTTTATGGTTGGAACTAGTTAGCATTGCATGCATTTTCATATTAGTGGAGTTTAGATATGTTTAAACTGCTGGAATTAGAGTTTTAAATTGAATAAGCAAGAAAAACTAGAGATTTGAGTCAATAATTTCGGCCATATATTTTTTTTGAAAATTTGGATCCCAATATAAAGTGCACAATTCAACACATTGTCGCAAGAATTTTAGGACAGATTTTGTGTGAAAAGTTTGTAATTAGAACCTGACCAAAACACATTATTTTTTCAATGAAACTTGGGAAAATTAAAGTTTGATCAGTATACTTTCAAACCCCAGAATTTCAAGCAAAAATAAATTTGGAAAGATGGTGAACCAGTGGCTCAAACATGGCTAGTCGGACCCACCTATGTGCAGAATTCCTGCACAGTTTTTTTTTTTTTAGGTCGTGTTCATGCACTTATATCTCATTCGTTTTATATCGTTTTCGATCCACTTCCGTTTTTTTTAATTTGATTCATGCATCATTGTAATTCAAAATCCAGCCATTAAACTCAGTTTTAGGTTGCATTAGATTAGGAAAAAATCATGCTTAAAAACAGCCCTGCATACTAGTTTTCTAGCCTTAGAATTTTCTAACATCTCATGGCATACATTGCATTACTAACTTTCTAACTTTAGGATTAGTTTCTAATTTTTTATTTTTTGATTATTTAGATATTTTCCATAAATAAAAGATCTTTCTGATTTTTTTTTAATTGAACATTTTAACTTAGGAAGCTTCTTAATATTTGAAAATTCTAATGTAAGGTATGATTGACTTAATGCTTTCTAAAATTGTTATGATTTGAAAATCTTTATTTATTTGGAAAGTCCTTAACTTTAGGGAGTTGATTAATTCAGTTCACTAACTTAGGAAATATGCTAACCCTAATTGCCTAACCTAGTTTCTAATTTAGAAAACTAATTTAGTATTGTTTTCATGCTAAATTTAGAAACTAGGTTTTTTTTTTTTTGATTGATTTGATTTGTCACTAATCTTTGATTGAGCATGTTTTGATTAATTTGGTCTCTTAACTTAGGTTTATTTTGTTTCTAATTTAGCTTCTTAGTTTTATTTTTGGTAAGTTTTTGGCTCTTTCTAATTTGATGTTCTAATTTGTGTATTCTTTTGTAGCAACTTGTGATTCATTTTAGATTTAGGAATTTTTTTTTTTGGAAATGTATTTGATTTTAATTTAAAGTAGGAATGATGAATGTACTTTTCTAAAATTTAGGCTAAGATTTAGATTTTTAATTTAGGGCAGGTGAAAACGTTGGAAAGCCTTATTTTTAAAAGCTCCATGTGGATCGACCTGGTCTCACCAGTTTTATTACTACAATCGCATCCTACACTTGGGGTCCGATCAATTTCTTTGAAGACTTGTTGGCCAAGGAAAGGAGTACTTGCCATACAAACAAGATTGCATGCTACAAGCTTGGAACAAAGAATGACAGAAAGGGAGCAAAAATCTATAAATTGAAGGCATAAGCATCCATCTCCTCCTATGGGAAGATAGACCGGCTTTCTCTAGAATTACTACTATACTCCATCTTCTTCCTCTCTCTTTCTCTCCATTGAAGTCCTCACGGAGATTTGGCCCGGAAATCACACTACACCCTTGGGTTTTTCATCTAGAAGAGGCTTCTCATCCTAGTATGTAATTGTCTTGGTTTATTTTTTTTTATTTTATTTAAGACTTTGCATATTAGTAAAAGTGTTGCTTTCTCTTTTCAATTTTCTTTCTTATCCTTGGGTGATTGGTGCTTGTTTTATGTTTCTTTTCTTGTTGGTGTTTGGATTGACGACCCAAAGGCCCTAAGAGCATGATTCAAATTATGACCCTGCTTAGAAAAGAATTTTGAAAGAGAAGAATACACTTCCACGCATTTAAATTTATGTTCTTCCACACATTTAAACTTATGTTAAAACCACACATTTAAATTCTTGTTTTCACCGCCCATTTAAATTCTTGAACTTTTATTTATTGTCTTTATTTTTATGATCAATTCAATTTTATGTCTATTTTTGCAAAGTTTATGTTTGAAACTAGATAGCATGGCATGCATTGCATTACTAACTTTCTAACTTAGGTTTCTTTTGTTTCTAGTGTAGTTTCTTATTTTTAATTTTGGCACTTTTTATTCTTGATGTTCTAACTTGTTTGTTCTTTTGTAGCAATTTTAGTTTTTAGTTTAGGTTTTTTAGATTTATGAAGTTTTCTTTTCATTGGATTGTAATTAATGTAATTTTTGGAAAGTAAGAATGAAGGTTGTAATTTTTTAGTTTTGAGGCTAGATTTAGAATTTTAATTTAGGGCAGGTACAAGTTGAGAAGGAATCTTAGTTTACATTGCTCCCTGTGGATCGACCTGGTCTCACCAGTTTTATTACTATAATCGCACCCTACACTTGGGGTCCGATCAAGTTTTTGGCGCCGTTGCCGGGGAGCGCCATATAAGGTAACTTTTCTAACTTTCCTTATTTACATTGCTTTATGGGTGTGCTATTTTTGGCATCTTTTCTAGATATAGGAGGTGCATGCATGGAATGTTAAACCGCCCTAAATTGGATTAGGAAAGTGCATGGATTGCTAATTAGAAAATACACATAATTGAATTTTTAGAAACTTTCTAAAAATTGGCAAAGTTACTTTTCTTTTTCTCAACTTATTTTAAATCTTTTTAGTAGAAATTGAACCAAAGTGACTTAATCGCTGTCCTTGATCATCTTGGTGCCGAAGCAAAGCCTTGTCCAGAGTGTGGAGATAGTCAGACTATTCGAGGCAAGGGTCCTTCAAACGGGTCCATTCGTGATCCTACCCTTACCTGGGGGCTGAACTGGCCGAGCTGGTTTCATAGGGCCGGGTTGGTGAACTTAGGAAAGCTTTTCAACTTTAGGAATTAACTTAGTAGCTGCTTGTGTAGGCTAATTTCCTTTCTTTTCTCATTAAAAAAACTCAAAAAAAAAAAGAAAAAGAAAAAGAAAAACAAGATGAGGTGATTCCAAAAATGGACCAATGGAAATCCACAAACATGAGGAGACCAAATTCTGGACAAACCAATGAGGTTAAAACTGATAGTGATAGCCCAAAGAAGTCCTGGCGTGAGTACCTACACCCCACAGATACGTACCTGTCAACTTACATTAACTCATATATGAATGAGTGGGGATTTTATCAAAGCAACTCCGATGATGCTTCAAATAATCAAAAATCCATAAGGGAGTTGCGTGAACAAGAATGGAATGTAAATATACATCAAGTAACTTGGTCGTTGGAAAGAGGTACCACATATGGACGGAAATGGGCCAATCATTATGGTCATGATTATAATGAGGAGTGCATGCAGGGTATCAATAGAATGATAATTGAAGATGATCAACCAACATGGGCCCCACATGATTACTCATACCCCACACACTCATTCGCTCCTTCAAATATGGATGTGGGAATTCAATGGCAAGTAGAATCAAATGCAAATCAATGGCCTTGCCACGATGAAATGAGTAACATGAGTAGCCTGGGCAATGAGGCTCTTGACAATTGGCAAGATGGGTTTGATATGAAAAATTTTATCTCCAAGAATTTACTCCGGGTGGGTCGTATGATTACCCCTCTCAGGATATTTCATATGCACCGCATTCTTCCCCTTGTTCATATGCACCTAATGACACCCCACCGCCTGAATGGTCATATGAACCACCACCACCACCCCCGGAGGGATCCTTGGAAGACACTTTAACCAGATTCATCACGTTCACGCAAAACACCATGCAATCCATTCAGAACAATGCACAATCCATGGAAAGACTAATGACTTCAATTAGTCTAACTGCACTTCAAATGAAGAAAGTAAACGACACCCTTGGCAGTGAGAAAGAATTTCAATATGATGATCCATCACTCATTGAAAATCTGACGGATATGGATTGCGAAAATACGCAGAGGATATCCAAAGGTGCACTTGTGGATATGGATGATGGTGCGCTACATGAATCAGATTATGAACCCTATGAGCCAAATTCCTCCGAGCCTCACTTTTCTGATCAGAAGGAGAATGTGGACCCCTTTGAAGAAGGTACCGTGCCCTTCTATGTTGATCCTTACTTTGGGTCCAATTCTTCTGATGATTTTCGCATTGAGGATTTCCTAGAAATTGATTTTCCCATAATTGATGGAACCGCAAATGTGCCCAATGAGCCCCAAATGCAATATTACTATTGGAAGGATAACCCCATTTTTCAGATTTCTGATTCGGACAATGTGGAATCCTTGGAATCATGTACTGAGTTCTTCATGAAATCTGATGATCCGACCCTTAGAGAAATTGCCCTCACATTTCTTGGCCCTCAATGTAATTCAGGGAAACTTTTGGAATTAAAGGAGATTGGACCCATTCAGACCTTCGAGTCTGACACGTTGGAATCATTTGAGCCCGTGCCTAAGGACATTGTAGAAGTTAATTCAAAAGAATTTGTGGCATGGGAGGAAATGGGGCCACTCAGTTGTTCATTGCGTCCTCCTCTCCTTCCATTCAAAGACCCATTTTTAAGGGAGGAGGATTCATTTTTCATGGTGGTCCTTTTTACACACATTTACAACACACATCATGCAGTCCTTATGTTCAATGTGCTTCACATTTCCATGGTAACATCTCATTTTGTGCTTCTTGTGAATTGTGTGGAGGAAATTTTCATCTGAGATCCGGGTGGATTCATGGTTTCGGATCAAGTAGTGTAGGATTTTTCTTTCTTTTTATTGTAGATTTTTCTTTTCCGTAGAGTAGCTTCTTTCCCTTTTGTTTTCTTTGTTTTGTCTCACCATGGATAGAGAATAGAGATCGAAAAAGCTGCATCTTCAGGTGACTTCTTCCCCTTTACCCTCTTGTCATTTACTTTTCTCATGTTATATTTACTTTTTACACCACATGCATAACATCGAGAACGATGTTCATGCTAGGTTGGGGGGTGGGAACAAGCACACTTGTTCATCTTTAGACAAAAGTCTTACATTCTTTTTGGTTGATTCTAAAAAAAAATGAAAAAAGAAAAGAAAAAAAATGTTTTTATTTTTATTTTTAAGGTTTTGAAATAAAAGGGGAAATTTTGAGAGAAATTTTATGAAACAAAGATACCTTGAACTTTGAAAATTTTTTTAGTGCTTTGGGCAAAACAAAAGAGATCAATGGTTTACTGTTTTGTGTGGAAAGGATTTTTGAAAAAGTGCTGAATTTTGATCCCTCACTTTCACACAGTCTGTATATGTTTCCAAAGTTTTTAAATGCCAAGCCATGATTTCCGTTTTTCTTTGACAATTGGATTGAAAATATGATAGAAAACTGACCCTTAGTTTCACAGTTTCCTAGTTCATCTGGTTTTATTGGCCACAGAGCTGGTGAATTAATTCGGGCACAATGAAAATGGCTGCCTATTGTTGGGGGACCGTAAAAAAAGAGAAAAAAAAAGTGTTTAGGGCCTGTTTGGATGCACAATAAAGTGCAAGATTGTTATATTTTGAAGAAGATATTCGTGCATTCTCACCTGTGGCTGTTTGGATAACTATATAAAATAAAATAATATATCATTTTCTACCAAAAATAATGAAAGATTTCTCCTACAGCATAATCGTGTAGAAAGAAATCTATAAGAAGATCTTCTTCCATTCCACGGGTTCTCACTTACGGAATGAATATTCAGTTCCTCCCATCTCCTCATCTTTTCATCCTCCTCTCCATGGGATACCCATTCCTTTGCAGGTAAGGTAACACTCTCTCTAAGGATACCCTCTCCATGCCTATTCTCTTCATCTTCTCTTTCTTTTCCTTCTTTTACTCTTCTTCTCCTCTCACCCTATTCCGTCTCCACCTCCCTGTCTCCCTCGCCCTCTATCTTCTATTACCTTTTGCTTTCTCATTTCCAAAAATCTAAAACCAAACCTTTGTTGCTTTCTATGAGACACCATATCCATGATCCATTCCAAACATCTGGTCCATCCCCTTTCTCCTATATCCCATCACTTTATTTTGGTGATATTTTTTCACTTTCTTTTTTGCATCTTCTTGATTGCTTGGCTTGTTTGCAAGTTTTTTCATTATCTCCCATCTAGTCTATTGTAATTCATTGTGAGCACTCAAGCCATGTTGAAGAAGAGAACTTCTAGATGTCGTCAAAATCAATCAATGAAACCATCGTCATGCTCATTTTCACTGTCACAATCTACTATCTCTTCACTACTTTTATTCTTCTATTCTTTTTATGGGTTTTTTTTTTTTTTTTTTTTTTTTTTTTTTTTTTTTTTTTTGCATTGAGTGGAATTGAATTCCAAGAACTTGAGGGTAAAATAGGTTTCCAACAAAAAGATGGTCAGAAGTAAGGGGTGAAAGATATGAGGTGGAGTTGGAGATGAACCCTAACTTCGATTTACCTATTTCTTGGGTTTCTTAGAATTCTTAGAATCCAATTCCATGCAAACTAACAAGTTTTAGTGATTTTGTTTCCAATTAAATTGGGTATTTCTTTAGGTTTCTTTCTAATTTTTTCTAATAAATTCTTTCTTTGGAAAATAGAATATATGAAACGAAGAAAACTGGAAATTCCATTAATGACTATTATTATTATTAACTATTTTATTAATAACAATACTATTTAAGAAGAAAATTATTTTATTATTTTTCAAAGGTTTATTAAATTTATAAAGTAATATATCAATGTTTGTTTGATCTAAAATTGTGGCACATATTGATTTCAAAATATAGTATAGTCTGCACCAATAGCCAAACAACAACAGTACTGCAATACTATAATATTGTGCTATTATATTCTGAACTATTTCTTTCTGTTATTATTTGAATCTGTTATTATATTCTACAGATATCCAAACGGGCCCTTAGTCTTGAAAAAAATAAAAAGTTGTGTGACTAATTTGGGTTCAAAGCCTTTTTAACCCGAGCCAGTAAGCCAGTAGGGGTATTTACATACCTAGTGCCTAAAGACATCTGTTTTGGGAGTCATTGGCCTAAAGCTCGTTACATGGGTTATTAGAAAGCTTAAGCGATCTAGGCATTGCACAGTCACATGTGTATGTTAAAAAAAAAAAACAGTAGTGCGAAAGCCGTCATGGTTGCCTTGAGAGGAACATTGTTTTTCTTTGCTAAGGTTAGGTGGCCCAGAATCACGGGAATCTTGGCGGATCATTTAAAGCTTATGTGTTTTTACATATACACACTATTTCATCGTACACGATCAATTTAGCATGAATTCGAGAATTTCGGACCAAAAGAAGGGATTTGTGAACCGAGTTTCAAATTTGCCTTTGCTTTGAAAATTTCGATAATCAAGAATATCCGGTGTTTGTAAGTCTTCTTTTGAAAAAGATCCTTTGTTTTTGTTAGGTTTCTACTAGGATTCTTTATTGATATTAAAAAAGAAAAAGAAAAAATAGAATTTTATGAGTAAATTCACTGCAAACCCTCACGAGACACAACTCGTCCACTAGGGGGAACCTAAGGGTTTAAACGGCTTACTGCTTATGCTAAATGCAGTCGAGAGTGCCAGCGAAAGTGGCGTTGCATTCATTTTTAGTTAGTTTTGTTAAATTAGTTTTAGATTAAGTAAGGATGAAAGCCTCATGTTTTTTGCAGTTTTTGCTAGGGACTAGCAAAATGCTAGTTGGGGGGTGTGATGAGTCCTCAAAAGCGCACATTTTCGTACACATTTTGGACCAATTTAAGGGCTTATTAATATTAAAGAGCTTTATTTAGTGTCAAATCATATTTTTATGCATTTAGGGTCCATTGTAGTGCATTCATGCGTAATTTGCTAAAAAATTATACTTTTTGCATAAATTCATGAAACCTGTCATTTTTGGAGATATATTTTTGGAAAGTCGGTTATTTTGGGTGCATCAAGTAGGGTCCCATGCATCGTCCATTTAAATTCCTTACATAGAATTATTCTTGAATCCATTTGTTTTAATTTGTGTAGGAGAAATCAAGAATGGGACCCACATTGGTGAAATTTGAGAGAGATCAAGAGTAGGACATCTTTCATAGTAGACCCACATATCTTGGTATTTTTGGAGAGTTTGAAAAGTCAACAATGGAAAGCTAGATTTGTAATCTCAAGATCAAGAAAAGAAACTTCAGATTTGGTAAGATCTAATTCTTACTAAGTTGAAAACTCAAAAATCAAGAAAGAAATTTAAGAAAGGAAAGTGTCCTAGAAGAGTTGACCAGTCAATCAAAGAAGCTTGTAAGTAAACTAAAGATGGAAGGGAAGTCAAGAAACAAGTAAAGAAAGATCCCAAGATCCCTTTGGACGTCCACATGGGTCCCACACACCCCATTGCACAACTAGCATTCCATATGTGCACAAGTATTCTCGAATTTTTCAGGGGCAGCAAGATTAAAATGGTCATAACTCTTAATCCAACCGTCGGATTGGTGCAATCCATACACCGTTGGAAAGCTCTTTTCGAGTAGATATCTTTAGAATCAAAATTGTGTCAATCGGAGCTAAAATGAGGACGATATGGCCTATGAAAGTTGGTGCTATAATTTCTAGCGGGATTGCAATTTTGCACATGGAAAGCACCAAGAATCTCTCACTCACCTTGCTATTTTTTTGAAGACTTGTTGGCCAAGGAAAGGAATACTTGCCATACAAACAAGATTGCATGCTACAAGCTTGGAACAAAGATGGACAGAAAGGGAGCAAAAATCTATAAATTGAAGGCATAAGCATCCATCTCCTCCTATGGGAAGATAGACCAGCTCTCTCTAGAATTACTACTACACTCCATCTTCTTTCTCTCTCTTTCTCTCCATTGAAGTCCTCAAGGAGATTTGGCCCGGAAATCACACTACACCCTTGGGTTTTTCATCTAGAAGAGGCTTCTCATCCTAGTATGTAATTGTCTTGGTTTATTTTTATTTTTTTTATCTTATGTAAGACTTTACATATTAGTAAAAGTGTTGCTTTCTCTTTTCAATTTTCTTTCTTATCCTTGGGTGATTGGTGCTTGTTTTATATCTCTTTTCTTGTTGGTGTTTGGATTGACGACCCAAAAGCCCTAAGAGCATGATTCAAATTATGACCCTGCTTAGAAAAGAATTTTGAAGGAGAAGAATACACTTCCACACATTTAAATTTATGTTCTTCCATACATTTAAACTTATGTTAAAACCACACATTAAAATTCTTATTTTCACCGCACATTTAAATTCTTGAACTTTTATTTATTGTCTTTATTTTTATGATCCATTCAATTTTATGTCTATTTTTGCAAAGTTTATGTTTGGAACTAGATAGCATAGCATGCATTACATTACTAACTTTCTAACTTAGGTTTCTTTTGTTTCTAGTGTAGTTTCTTATTTTTAATTTTGGTACTTTTTATTCTTGATGTTTTAACTTGTTTGTTCTTTTGTAGCAATTTTAGTTTTTAGTTTAAGATTTTTAGATTTAGGAAGTTTTCTTTTCATTGGATTGTAATTAATGTAATTTTTGGAAAGTAAGAATGAAGGTTGTAATTTTTTAGTTTTGAGGCTAGATTTAGATTTTTAATTTAGGGCAGGTACAAGTTGAGAAGGAACCTTAGTTTACATTGCTCCCTGTGAATCGACCTGGTCTCACCGGTTTTATTACTACAATCGCACCTTACACTTGGGGTCCAGTCACTCGCGGCAGAGGGGCTCGTGTCAGTGGTGGTAATTGACAGCCGAATCCGAGTGATGAAGAAATACATAAACTACAAAGGCAAGTTGAGACCCTATTTCATCGTTTGGATCAAGTCGGACCCCAAGATCAGTTATTTGATGAGTCGGCCTATGAAGGTGATGACGAATTTTTAGTTTACAGTGATAAATCATATGATGATGGTGATTTTGAGGATCTAGTTTATGATGACAAATTGGATGGTGACAAGATGATGGCCGACCACTGGCATCAGAGAAAGTAAATTGGTCTGAGCCTCCAGTATTTGATGAGCACCAGATGATGAATATGACCCACCTGCATGCAACAAAGAAGTGAAGGGCCATGAAGAGGTTGATGTTGAAGATATACTATCCTTCGACATGTATACCAATGATGAAGATTTTGATGTGTAGTCCAATTCCATATTCCTCTACAAAGTTCTTGAAGCAAAAACGAAAGGTATTATAAAGTATTTTTATCATTCATTCAGCAAAGATGGAGCAAAGGATGTGCATTATTTTGAAGACCCATTTGGTGAAATCCTTTTATACCGTTGTCATTGTCCATTCCTCGCAAACTTGATTCTATGACATTTGATAAAAAAACTATTGGGTTGATTGGATGTACATAATATATGGAGTATGCGAGTACAACATTTGGCGACAACCACGATGGCAAAGATCTTTTACAAGATTTGTGGAATTAAAAGATGTTCTTCTCCCAGATCGACATAGCATTGGAATGTGAGAACAAATTCGTTTCAAACGAAGGAGAATAATGTGGATCAATTTCACTGAATTAACAAATATAAAGAAGATTAATTATTTGACCCTCACAATTCTTCCCCCCTGCCGCTGGCCGCAATCGACCCCTCTCCTTGTTCGTCACCACCCTTTCCCTATGCCACCAGGGGCGGACCTAGGGGTGCTGGCAGGGGCCATGGCCCCCCTTACATTTGAAAACCCCATAAGGTAAGTCCTTTGGCCATTCTATGGTGGTCATCCACCTTCATTTAGAGATTTTTTAAATATGGTTTTGACTTTCGAAAAATGAAACAAAAATACTATTGATTTTGGGAAAATCTTAAAAGGAAAAAAAATAAAATAAAATAAGAAAATGAGAACAAATAAAGAATACTTGATGGGGATTGGAGAAAAGATTTTTCAATTATCATTCTAATCTATCTACAATTGCCCTAACTCTTACGATCCAAGAGAGAAAGAGGGGAAATTACATCTTTTTATCGGAGATCTCGTAGACTTGCTGAGATTTTGTGGTATGAATAAAGAAGAAAGAATGATAGGCCCACTTTCTCTTTCATTCATCTTTTTTAAATTGCATATACTGATTTCAATACACATCATTATGTATTTTTAATATTTGTTGCTCATATTGAAATTTAATTTGCTTAAAATCAATGTCTATTTGCGTTGTATTATTATATATTTTCTTAACTCAATCGGAGTTTTACCCATTGTGGATAAAGAGATATAATTTATTTTTTTTATTTTGATTATTATTATTCATGTTAGAAAAATCCGATTGAAGAAATTTATTTTAAGGAGATAAAAACTAGTGGAACCATGCTTTTTAATGGTTCAAATTTTAGATATGGGATGCTCTCTCTTTTTCTTTTTCTTTTTCTTTTATTTTTAAATAATAAAGTTTGAAATTGTAACTTATAAGTTACATGCATATATAAGAAAGGACCAATACCAATCTTGAGATTGAAATAAAAAATCAATAATGAAACAATAATTGTGATTTCGACTCAAGGAAAGAACATTGAGTACAACTTCAATAATTTGGTTATTACATATTAAATTTTAAAATTTTGTTTAATTTTTTTTTTCTTTCACCCCCCTAAATAAATTTTTTGATTATGCCCCTGTGCGCCACCCTCTCCCCCTCCTACCCGTCTCACAAGATGCGAGAGGGGGGTAGTTTAAGAGAAAAAAATTTAAAGTCCGTGTATACAAAGTGAAAAACAGTGTGCAGCTCTCTCTTCTTTTTACACATTCTTCCCTTCATTTACCCTTCCACTTCTCTAATGATCCATTTTTACACCATAATCTAGATTTGGCTTCCCATTTCCGTAGTGAAGGTCGTAGAAAGGGTAACTATCTTGTCCTCTTGTGTTCTCCTTTTCATTCTGCGGTCATCATCCCCTCTCCTTCCTTACCAACCAGGTAACATTTCTTCCATTCAGGATGTGCTGTGTTGAATGTGGGTTGAAGCAAAGAAGAATTGAGGAATTAAAGTTCCCATCTACATATCCACCCGTATTTACATCACCATAGTAAGGGTACCCCCAAAATTTTGGAAACCCCATTGTAGTTTTCTAAAATTGCATTCATTTTTTACACAGGGGCCATGTCTCCCCCCAAAATCTTGGAAACCCCATTGCATTTTTCTTAAATTGCATTCATTTTTTACATATGCCCCCCCTGACTAAATCTTACATCCAACCATCCCAAGTTGGGGCTAAGGAGATGCTTGGAAACAACATATTTGTAAAGAAATTGCTATATTCACTATTAGTTTAGAATATAGAGAGCTATAGTATGTTGACTGGTTGTGTTATTTTATCACATATAGATCTATTTCAGTATAGTTTAATGGATGTAGTATGTAATGAATTACATTGTTTCTGTGGTGAATAAAATTTTGAGAATTTGATTGCTCTGTGATTCAATGCACTATGAGCTGGCAAGATGAACATCAAATGTTTGATGAAATGCAAGACA
This sequence comes from Litsea cubeba, assembly GCA_012931725.1. Classification (NCBI taxonomy): domain Eukaryota; kingdom Viridiplantae; phylum Streptophyta; class Magnoliopsida; order Laurales; family Lauraceae; genus Litsea; species Litsea cubeba. The sequence goes on along the minus strand of CM022955.1, from coordinate 14,799,345 downwards.
GATGCTAAGTAGATAGTCTGTATGATCTATGATACATGTACCTCTATGTTTCTTACTCTAAGCTTAAAATTATATATATTCAACTAAGGGAGGTGTGTGTGTGTGTGTCCATCTAATTAATTTACAAAAATGGTGCAGAAGGCTTCTGGTACATTGGAAAAGGAATAGAAGAGCAAAGTAGATTGAAGACCAAGGGAAAAGTGTAAAAGGCTCAAGGAGGAGCTCAACACTAAGGATTTGTACATACACAATGGGGCTTCTCAGCATCATCCGGAAGATCAAAAGAAAAAGAGAAGGAGATGAGGATTCTCATGGTGGGCCTTGATAATTCTGGGAAGACCACGATTGTGCTACGAATAAATGGTGAGGACACGAGTGTCATCAGTCCAACACTGGGGTTTAATATCAAGACCATCAAGTACCAGAGGTATACTCTTAATATATGGGATGTAGGCGGCCAAAGAACAATCAGATCCTATTGGAGAAACTACTTTGAACAAACAGATGGCTTGGTCTGGGTTGTTGATAGCTCAGATATTCGCAGGTTAGATGATTGCAAAATGGAGCTTGATAATCTTCTAAAAGAAGAGAGGTTATCAGGGGCATCTTTGCTAATATTAGCAAATAAGCAAGACATACAAGGTGCTCTTACACCTGATGAAATAGCCAAGGTGCTGAATTTGGATGCCATGGACAAAACTAGGCATTGGGAAATTGTGGGTTGTAGTGCCTACACTGGGGAGGGATTGCTTGAGGGATTTGATTGGATGGTTCAAGACATTGCCTCACGGATTTATGTCCTAAACTGATGTAATATGCAGTTGGTTCCTGATTTGGTAGCAGCCATGTGATCTTGCAGAATTCTCCCGAATGCTTTGTAAGATTTCTAATCTTACTGTGAATGCTGTCGCAAATTTAAGTTTTGAGAAACAGAGATTTTATGTTGAACTATTGGAATGCATTTTGCTATTTCTTCCCAGTCTTCTGTTATTTGTATGGATGGTTATATATGTTTCAATGCTATCCTTGAGGATTTTAATTCATCTGAATTCTATGTTTCATCTGATGTACTGGTAGGTCTTCGGGGTTGACTTCCTTTCCATAGTAGTGCTTTTCATAGATACTTTGGCCAATAAATTTTGCTTTCCTGATTTGGGAAATTGTGGGTTGTAGTGCCTACACTGGGGAGGGATTGCTTGAGGGATTTGATTGGATGGTTCAAGACATTGCCTCACGGATTTATGTCCTAAACTGATGTAATATGCAGTTGGTTCCTGATTTGGTAGCAGCCATGTGATCTTGCAGAATTCTCCCGAATGCTTTGTAAGATTTCTAATCTTACTGTGAATGCTGTCGCAAATTTAAGTTTTGAGAAACAGAGATTTTATGTTGAACTATTGGAATGCATTTTGCTATTTCTTCCCAGTCTTCTGTTATTTGTATGGATGGTTATATATGTTTCAATGCTATCCTTGAGGATTTTAATTCATCTGAATTCTATGTTTCATCTGATGTACTGGTAGGTCTTCGGGGTTGACTTCCTTTCCATAGTAGTGCTTTTCATAGATACTTTGGCCAATAAATTTTGCTTCTCACTCATAGTTTGTAGGATGTCCAATTGTTACTATTGAACATTGTTTATTTTCCCAAACTAAAAAATTTAGTGTTGCACTTCTGGCATAGTTCAGGGAAGAAGTACTTGAAACAGAAAAATACACAAGAAGGCAATGGAATTATGAGAACTATCAGTAAAAGTTTGTTTACGTAGGATGGTGTCCAAGACGCAAATTCCAGATATCCAAGAAAGATTATTCAGGATAAGGGACTGTCAAACACCCTGATTGGGTGGGGGATACTGGGGATGGGGGTGCATGTGGGTGGGTGGTCGATGGTGGGGGGCAGTACTCGGCTTAGTGAGGTGGAGCCAATGAAAGAATTTTATCCAGATACTGGCTTCTGAAAGATTTAGTGTTGCACGTCAGGGCCAGAAAGGTAGTTTTTTCTGGGCCAAAGCCTGGTTTGGTCTGAGTCCTAGGTTTGGATATGTTTCTACTCTTCCAAATCTCTTGGAGCACCAAGAGAAAAAAATGGGACCAACGGCAGCTGACCGAAGAGCTACTGCAATGAGATAAAGATGTCCCGAGGGTTGGACCTAAGTGTGCTCATCCAGGTGAGCACAGGCATACCGGCAACTTAGCTCCAAAGTCAGGCAGTAAAAGGGTAGGAGAAGAAGATACTGTAGTGGCTTTTTTGTATGGATGAAGCAGAGATCATATCTAAATGCTATGGTGAAAAAGAGCAGCACTAAAAAAAAAAAAAAAAAAAAAGTCTCAGTCCTATTCATTGGAATACCATAGGGTGGTTAAAAATAAAGACTAAAGCTGAATTTCCAAAAAATAAACGTCAAAGATGTTATTTGATGCTTATTTTTAAAATTCGCCTTGATAATTTTTTTAAACACCCTCTTATAAAACTCCTAGGCATTTTAATGCAAACAAACAAAGCCAAGATGTATGGCTACAAAATATAGCTTCAATCCAGCTTGGTCCAAGCTTTTGGGACTTCAGAGTGGCGAATTTCATTCCAAGATTGCAGCACTTGATAATTGGGCCAATAGGAGACTCCACCCAACTGGGAGAATCCGGCCAATGAGGAGGGAGAAGGATGCTGCAAGTGAGTGCAAGATGGGAGTGAATGTAAGCTGGGAGAGAGGTTGGAATGCACCACGAATCCGACTTGATGATTGAGCTTTGTTCTTTACACCATGGACCCGTTTGGTTTCATGTAATTGAATTCCTAGGAATGTGTATTTTTAAGTGTTTAAAAATGAAAATTGAAGGGGGTTATCGGTATCCAAAATTGATAATCAAATAACCTCCTCGTTATTGGAAACTGAATGAAATGAAAAATGAATACTCGACCATTTACCCTAGTAAGTCAAATCCTTCACCCCTTACCTCATCCTCCACTTCCTCACCTCTTTAATAATCCTTCGGTATAGCATATTGGACCAAAATATCCACATATATCAATTCCTGCATATTTCAAGCAAACAAAATGGGCGCTAAGCTTAAGCGTGTCTGTTAGCTACTTAATACATATGGGCAACAAATGACAGAGTCTTTTTGTTTCATAACTAATACTTAGCTATTATTGAATTACAGGGCCCTCGTAAGTAAACCGAATGTTGTTCCCATTCTGCAAAATTTCGCCAACATGAAATATTTAACCATTTCATCAACAACTAATGATTAATAACCTCTATTTTGTCAATAAGAGTGTGTCCCTCTCTCTTATTCAGCAATTTATGCTGTTTCCATTCATCAAAGTTATACTAAAAGATTCCAACCGTTTGATAAAAAAAAAAATACTTAATGTTTAATAATCACTCTGCGTGCTCTGTGTAGACATGAATCGGATCCGGATCCCCTGTTTCGTCCAAAAAGGGGACACGCTAGGGGGCAGAAGAAAGAGAAACAGGTTACTTTCCTCCGCCCCCTCACGTGTCGCCCCCTGATTCGTCCAAACAGGGAATCCGTTTCCGTAATTGTTTTCTTCTCCCTCTCCCTCTCTCCTATTTGGCAGGTAACATGGCCCATTTAATGGCAGGCAACATCATTATTACAACATGAACACCTTACAATCATTGGAGAGATCTAAATCAAATGTAGACACTTGGGCAAGGTATCCATCAAATGAAGGATCTCAATCAATGAAAAGTGGATTCATCTCTCATGAAGTCAATTTTCCATGATCAATCCAATGGCCTACAAAAGTTGAGTGTCAACTTTCAATGACTTTTAGATTGGGGGATTGGATGCCTTGATCATCCCTGAAAATTTCATTTTTAAGTCTGATATTCTTTTTTTTTTTTTTCTTCCACTGATCAAGCATGAAGCATACTGAGATTAAATGCTAATTGATCAACAAACTAGGGGGTAATTAACAAAACCTGCGAAGATAACCATACAATTACTGAATTTATTTCAATCAACAGTGGACCCTTGCCTGGCGGTTCATGGAATCAAGTATCTATATAAATAAAAGCAGGCCCTCCCTCCCTTATTAAGTCAACCAAAATATTGTGTTCTCATTCATCAAGCATAATGAGAAGGTCAGCAATCCGAGATTTGTACCCATTTGATCAAAAGTTGCCAAAATGACAAACAACTGGAATAGATCTCACATATTAGATGGCCATGATATTTTGACCATGGTAGTTTTGAGGGGATAATTCTACAATCTTGGAATTCCATGAAACTAGTCTCTCAATTGGCATAACAAAAGAACACCCCATTGTCATGAAACACCAGATAAAGCCGGTGCAATGCATGGGTTGGATTTCATGCAAATTAGATAATGAATTAAAATTAATATCTAAAAAAAGCCCATGGCACCCAAGCATGAGATCAATGAAATCCAACCCTAGATAACCATATTCTTAAACAGAAATACCACATCCGAACAAGTCAGATGAGGCTGAATCACCAATTTCCCATTAAGAAACATCCCTCTTTCTCAACGGTCCTAAAACATTCCAACCAAACTTCATGGCCTAGATAATTCCACGTCTATCACATGCATATTTAATCATGCTAGGATAGACTAATAAGAACTAATTTCTGATCTGATTACATATCTCTACATCTCATTATCATCAACAATCACCATCATTGCATTATATATTTGAACTAAGCATTTGTAGTTAGTCTTCAGCTCATACAAAATATTTGCTTGAAAAATAAATCAAACAAAAAAGAAATTAACACGAAAGAATGGAGACACAATAGTTATATTAATATTAGTTTCCTAGGTACAATGGCACCAGACTGTTTGCTGAGATACAAGAATACCCAATATGCATTTTACAATTCCTTATTGATGACTCTACTGATCTCTTAAATCTTGAATCTATCTATATATACATAGTTTTTTTGTTTTGGTAGAAATATACTTTACATAGTTAGAACCCGCCTCGGCTCTCTCTCTCTCTCTCTCTCTCTCTCTCTCTCTCTCTCTCTCTCTCTCTCTCACACACTATATATATATATACTTACATAGTTAGAAGTTCACTTGTTCACATTCGAGTTCTTGATTCCTAATTCATAGAGTAAGTTCATTTGATTCACTTTTCAATTAGTTTAATTTGTAGTTCAAGTTCGACAAGTTCAATAAACTAAGGGGAGCTCTATTGGCACCACGAAATTTACTCTTCCCACCGCGAAAAAAAAACATTTCCTAAACTACCCCTCCCCTTTCTCCCCCGTCCTCCTCCTCATCTTCCCTTCCTCTCCCACCCTCCCTCCCCCACCCCCACACCCCCAGTCTCCGGCGGGGAGGGAGCCCCGGCCGGATGCCGGCGGCGGAAGCCCCGACCGGTTGGCCTCCCTCCCCCTCTCCCTCTTCTTTCCCCTTCTCCCTCTCTCCCTCCTTCTCCTTCCTTCCCCTCCCCCTCCCAGTGGCCGACGGGGAGGGAGATCGGGCTGCAGCCCGCCGGCGACTGGGAGGGGGAGGGGGAGGTAGAAGAAGAGTAGGGGAGGGAAGGAGAGGGAGAGGGAGGGAGAAGGAGGGAGAGGGGGAGGGAGAAGAAGAGTAGGGGCTGCAGCAGGCGGAAACCAGCCCGATCTCCCTCCCCTGGCGGCTGGGAGGGGGAGAGGGAGGGAGAAAGAAGAGTAGGGGAGGGAAGGAGAGGGAAGAAAAGGAAGGGAGAAAAGAATGGGAGGGAGGAAGAAAGAGGGAGAGGGGGAGGGAGACCGGCCGGGGCTTCCGCCGCTGGCTGCCGGCCGGGGCTCCCTCCCCGCCGGCGACTGGGGGTGGGCGCAGATAAGGGAAGAGGGTGGAGGATGGGAGAGGGAGGAAGGAGGAGGAGGAGGAGGAGGAAGAGGAGGGATGAGGGGTAGTTTAGGGAAAAAAAATTTTGTCTTCAACTGCGGTGAGGAGAGAAAAATTCGTGGTGCCAATAGCACCACTCTAAACTAATTCATTTATGCCCATGCTATTAGTCCATCACTAGCATCTAAAATCCAAAACACTCATTATATTTAATCTATAGGCGAAGTATTACTTCAATCATAGTTGGGCCCACACGCGATTACGCGAAAAACACATAATAAAAAAAAAAACAAAGTAAAATTCCACATGATAATCAATCTTATGGTGGGGCCAACTCCAAAACAAAGTAAAGTTCCACATGATGATCAATATAATGGTGGGGCCGACTATAATCTAAGTTGGCTATAGATTAGCGATAATGCAGTGCTTTAGAGTGGCTTGGATTTTTAAGTAGGCACCACTATTAGATTTATAGGAATCGACCTGTGAAACTAGCTTGCTAATAGTTTATGAATCAAAATGCAGATTGTTCAAAATGAACAATTCGCTCTTTGAAGGCCTTTCTAATCTCTCTTGGACCCTCTTAACACCATAGATCTTTTTTAAATCTACATCATATTTGGACTAATCAGTCGCTCCAGAACAAAACATGCCAGTTCTAGTTACTCATTTCAAGTCTTTCCCCGGCCTAGCAATGCTTCCATTCATCAAAACACACACCCAAACAATAGCATTCCCTGATTCTTTCTATTGTAGCTACCCATAGATTTCTTCCTAGACTAACTCCCAACTTTCATCATTTCTTGATACTCCACACATTGAGATACATCCATCTAAATGTACTCAATAACCGCCAATCTATACCTTGCCTTCATGGTTTAAACCGTTGGTTTACCCCATTAGGTCATGGGTTCAAGATAGGGCACCAACAATAAATGCACTCAATAACCTTCCTGTGTTTTACCCAAAAAAAAAAAAAAAAACCTTCCTGTGATGTCTAATTGCATTTATGATCGGACTTACTTGAGTCTCCTAAAATTCTACCTATCAAAGTCATTCACAATACAGAGGGATTAGAGATTTACAGCATCATAGTGAGAGCTAATATATGTAAGAAAGGAGGAAATGATTTATCATTATCTTATTATGCATTTCAGATGTTCACCGATGAACTGATATGCCGAGAAAAGAGAAAATCTTGTAAAACATAACATAGACCTATCATACTTTATTGCAACTGACCTGCTGGATTTCTTTAGCTGTGAATTAGATGAATACAGGAACATGTGGAATATAAAAATTTTATGACCTCAAAATGGTTTACTAAGAAAAAGAATCAGTAAGAAATGAGATACGGAAAATTATGAGTTTTACACTGAATCTGAAATTTCTGTAAGGCAAGGGAAAATTACTATGCGGGATGGCCTTCCTTTTGAGGGATCCCATTCAGCTGGGTGACCAGGGAGATTTTCCCTTGGCCATTCTCAAATTGCCTTTTATCTGAGATCAGAATTGCAGATGTGGTTTCATTCTGCTGCATAAAAGCTCCTTCAACCTGAGGACTTGATCTCCCACTACTGTTTACAAGATCTTTTATCGTCCCTTTAAGCTCATTGTCCTCCAGCAGAGTCTCCACTGTTACATGTACACCTGAATTCACAAAAAAATAAATAAACAAAATAAATGAGGGGCATGCTTCACAGAACCAAAATTTGATTTTGATGACATTTTGACTCATGAGTCTATGCTTCAAAAAGCACGACAACAATTTATCTAGTACAAAGAGAATGATAGATCTGTTCTACAGAACAGTTTACGTCAGTTTTCTACACAAAGAAACTGCTCGAGGTTGAATGTTTAAAAGAGGCACCTGTTGGTCAAAAGAGTGGTCCTCTTTATTCAGGGAAAGATTCCACACAGATGGTACCCACCTTCGTGGATCAAAATGATTCATGAGGGGATCCTCCCACTGGATAGTGCCTTGGCTTGGCCTACTTCAAAATGGAGCAGTGTTCTAGTAAGATGGATTGAGGCAATTTTAGCAGTTCAAGAATGGTTTGGATCTTGAATATGATGGACCCACATACATAATAGGCGGGTTAAACTTCACTCATTGCAACATTTAAGCCCTATGACTCTTGGTGTAAAAACTCAGCTTTTTCAAACCATTGAAATTCAAAGGCTAGGATAGGAGCTAAAATTTTGCCCATCCATCTACTGTGGTTACGGTTACATCCCACCCCTATTACCTTGCATGCTCCAAGGTGTGATCCACAAATTTCATCTCATCTCCTCATGAGGTCACTTGTTTATTTATCAACATCCATCTAGCCATCTATGTTTATCAATATATAAATTCCAAGTTTCAATCCAGTGCAAACCTTCCATTTCTTTCAACGCAACCCACTGAAGATCCATTGACACCATTGGATTGAACTGAAGATATAGAATATCAATGCCTTTAAAGCCATTGAACTTCCCACCCAATTAAACTTTAAAGGACAGTCTAGCCGTTCCACAGCTAGGAACAGCCCATCCTATGGGGCCCACCACTGCCCCCAACCTACCCGCACATTTTTCATTAGCTATCAGCCCAAATTTGACACTCATCAGAATATTGTAGGTTCCTAATTACCAGTGCAAAAATTGGCCAAAATCCAACCTTATCTAATGGTTAGGATTTGGACAACTTTGAAGTCCTCAAATCTGCAACTCCCTTGATATGATCTGTTGTGTTTCATTTATTGAAAATGATTTTTTACAGATAGCAACATTTATATTTATTTAAAGAAAAAAAGTGGTTTTGAAGTTCTAGAATCAATGCAGAATGTCCCTAAGAGCCTCTGGCTCCCAGAGCTTTTCACAATAGAAAAATAGGAAATAATCGATTCTAGGGCCCAAAAACCATAGGACTTGGCAAATGATTCAACTCAGCACCTACTGA